>OZ036007.1:1021398-1298898 GCA_964035015.1 Corallium rubrum | reverse complement strand
GTGGTTTCGGAAGAACTAAACAGTTATCTCTATTTCTCAGATCATATGCATTATTCACAGTAGACTTCGTAAAACACTCCATCAAGTAACTGGGTGCGTTACCATGGAATATTTTAAACATCATTTTAGCCTTGTGAATATATCGCCTCTCAGCCAATGTTTTCCATCCTAATTGTTGAAGAATGTCATTGGATCTGACTTCATAACTTTGACAGGTGATAACACGAGCAGCACGATTTTGTAATTTTTGCAATCTCTCACCTGTTGTTAAAGGCATATTATCCCAAACAATGTCACAATAATCAAAAAGCGGTTGGATTAAAGACTTGTACATTATTATGGCAGTTTGTACAGGCACAAACTGTCTTACTTGACGTAGTCCCCCAATTGCTTTTGTTATTTTTTTTGACATTTCATTTATTTGGTCATGCCAAGACAACCTTTCATCAATGTAGATACCTAGGGATTTTGATGCCTTGACCCTTTTAATAGGTTTCTTGTCTAAAAGTATCGGTGTGTCTTCTCTAATCTTACTTAAGTTATGATCCGATCCAATGAACATCTGTTCTGTTTTGGTGACATTTAAACTGAGTTTGTTAGCGATTAGCCATTCCTTAATATTTTGTAAGTCAGCTTCAGCAGAATTGGTTATTTCTACAATTGACGAACCCGTTGTTGTTATGTTAGTGTCATCGGCATACAATCTAGCATTAGAATGCTCTAAACAACAAGGGAGATCATTTATGTAGATTAAAAACAATAATGGACCAAGGATCGAGCCCTGTGGCACACCACATTTTAGCGATCTTTGCTCAGACAAGTGACCATTTACAATACATCTTTGTACACGATTCGTAATATAGGACTTAAACCAATTCAAGGACGAATCGCATACACCATAAAGTGATAATTTGTGTATTAAAATATCATGGTCAACTGTATCAAAAGCCTTGGCCAAATCTAAATAAACCACAGAGTTTAACCGTCCTTGGTCCATATTATTAAACCATTCTATCGTAGCATCTAATAGTGCTGTTGCTGAAGAGTGCGATGGCCTAAATCCAGATTGAGCATTAGATAGTAAATTATTCTTAGAAACATATTCATAGAGTTGGTCATATACAATTCTCTCAAAAACTTTTGCGACTGCTGAGATTAAAGAGATAGGCCTATAATTGTTGACGTCTTCTTTAACACCACTTTTATATACGGGAATGACCTTAGCGAGTTTCCAGTCACTTGGAAATATGCTAATTTGGATTGATAAATTAAATATGTCGCAAAGCGGAACAGCAATTACCGACGCAGCTTCTTTCAATAACTTACATGGTATTCCGTCAAGTCCAGTAGCCTTATTTTCAGACATTGACGCCAGTAATTTGAATACTGTCGTGGCTGAGATGGGAGTTAATGAAAAGGAAGAGTCAACTGGTTTTATATAATCTGTAAATAATTTTGTTGCCCTCTCTTGACATGCAGCTAATTTTGGACCTATCTCAGCAAAATGATTATTCATGCAAAGTGAAACTTCTTCTGGGTCGGTAATTGTTTGTTCCCCAATTTTTAGACTCAAAATATTGTTATCTGATTTGGTGTTACGGGATCCTATTTCATTTATTACCTTCCAAATTTCTTTCGAATTACCAGAATTTTTGCTAATGTGTTAATAATAAAAATCTTTTTTTGTTTTTCGTATTTGATTGTTACACTTGTTTTTAGCATTCTTAAACCTTTGCCAATCACTCTGATCGCCAGACTTTATGGCCATTCTTTTAAGGCAGTCACGTTCAATTAACGAATGCTTCAATTCAGCCGTCAGCCATGGGCTTTTCTTGTTTTTAATTCTTTTAGTTTTGAAAGGCGCATGCTTATCTACGCTAGACAGAAACATGTTTTTCCACATCTCCCACCTGATATTAGGATCATTTATATCACTCAGTTTGTGCCAAGGTAGTCTTCGCAGGTCATCTCTAAACTTATACGGATCAAATCTCTTTAGATTTCTTATTTTGACAGTGGTATGTGTTGTTTTACTAGGGATAGCAACTTTTCTAATAGCAAATATTAAGCTGTGATCGCTTATTCCCAGATGTATTACGCCTGAGGCGGTCACTCTTTTGACATTGTTGGTCAGAATGACATCAATTAATGATTTGGAATTTTCAGTTACTCGAGTTGGCTCAGTTATCAACTGATCCAACTGGTGAATTTCAGATAGTGATTGAAGAGCTAATTTTGCTCTGTTATTGCTTTCATCCAGTACATTACAGTTAAGATCGCCTAAAATATAAATTTCTTTCCCTTCGTAATCTAAAACTTCAATCATTCTCGATAATCTGGTAAAGAAAAGGTCAGGATCTTGCCCTGGGGGCCTATATGCAGCAATGACAGCGAAAGGTTTACTATTAGGTTTCAAAATTTCTATGCAAATTGCCTCAATTTCATTTGATTCTAGATCAGTTCGAACTCTAAAATTGTTTTTGTTATGGAGGAAGATACAAACGCCACCTCCATTACGATTTCTGTCCTTCCGAAAGACTTCATAATTACTTAGTTTTATTGTAGAGTTACTTATCGCTTGATCAAGTCTCGTCTCATTAATAGCTATCATGTCTATATTTTGGTCATTCAACCAAATTCGTAGTTCATCAATATGTAAAGGCAAGCTTACTATGTTCAACGAAATCATTTTAAAACCTCTCACCTTTGGAATTTTCTCACCTTCATTTATAGCACTGTGATCTAAGTCCGGTCAATTGCTATTGTTCAAAAACTGCTCTGACAGACAGACAGACAGACAGACAGACAGACAGACAGACAGACAGACAGACAGACAGACAGACAGACAGACAGACAGACAGACAGACAGACAGACAGACAGACAGACAGACAGACAGACAGACAGACAGACAGACAGACAGACAGACAGACAGACAGACAGACAGACAGACAGACAGACAGACAGACAGACAGACAGACAGACAGACAGACAGACAGACAGACAGACAGACAGACAGACAGACAGACAGACAGACAGACAGACAGACAGACAGACAGACAGACAGACAGACAGACAGACAGACAGACAGACAGACAGACAGACAGACAGACAGACAGACAGACAGACAGACAGATCGGCAAACAGAGGAATTCGAATTTTTGTTTTCGTTCCCCACTGAAACGGATCAGTCAAAGGACCCTTTCAGTCGGAAATCGTCGTGATGTCCCGGGAAATATAAAGTCCGAGGAGAAGAACGAAGTGGTCTACAAAAAAACCCTTCCAAGTTCCATCCGGGGATTTATTTAAGCTTTTAACGAAGTCTTCGAAGCTTTTATAATTGTCAAGCTATGACCTAGCAGTACTCTTGGTGTTTTTTGGGTGTTATCATCGACGAGATACTTGACAAATGTAAGATGAAATCTGTCTGAAATGTCACTTGTAAGTTGACCATTTTCAATTTCGTTCACTGTCGTTTAAACTACGGTAGTTACTACCATTTACGTTCAAGCTTGAAGCATGAACTATTTCGCACGTTTGTTTGCGTTTGAAACGTGACGTGTGACCTTGACAAATTAACTTCCTCGTTTTGACCAATGAAATGCATTTGTTCACGTGAAATTCCCGTGTGAAAAAACACACAAGCATTTCATTGGTCAAAACGAGGAAGTAAATTAGTCAAACGTGGTCAAACGTCACGTTTCAAACGTAAACAAACGTGCGAAATAGTTCATGCTTCAAGCTTGAACGTAAATGGTAGTAACTTTCCCATTTGTGAAAGCTTCAGCCATTGCATTAACCAATGTTTTTTTTCTTTTCTAGTTTGTTTCTACGATTTTTATCAAGACTGTTTGCCATAACACAGACGAAAGATGGTTCGACGAGACAATACTTCCAGGACGATCTCGGTGAGTTTCTGTAGCCAACGTGGGCTAGTGATAAGAAGTTTGAGGCGTGGTACAAGAAGATAATCACTCGAGTATAATGTGTAGAAGATGCTTAAAAAAATATGATAAATACTAAGCTAAAATGACGTGAGTGCCCAGGAAATCGAAGTGAAATGTTTCTCTCTGACGAAGGGCCTTCGCTTGAAACGTTATAGATTCCTACGTTCTCTGTTTTGGCAGTATATCGAACATTACTCTATTTCGATTGTTGTTTCAACACAGCCTACGCAGCACACTACTTTTGGTTAGTGGGTCAGGTTAGTGTAAGCTAGGCAGTAAACACACTAGTGGGTCAGGTTAGTGTATAAGCTGGGCAGTAAACACACTAGTGGGTCAGGTTTTAAGTGTATAAGCTAGGCAGTAAACACACTAGTGGGTCAGGTTAGTGTAAGCTAGGCAGTAAACACACTAGTGGGTCAGGTTAGTGTAAGCAAGGCAGTAAACACAGTAGTAGGTCAGCGTAGACAGGGTAGTGTATGAGCTAGGCAGTAAACACACTTGTGGGGTCAGGGTAGTGTATGAGCTAGGCAGTAAACACACTAGTGGGTCAGGGTAGTGTATGAGCTAGGAAGTAAACACAATAGTGGGTCAGGGTAGTGTATGAGCTAGGCAGTAAACACACTAGTGGGTCAGGTTAGTGTATGAGCTAAGAAGTAAACACACTAGTGGGTCATGTTACTGAGCTAGGCAGTAAACACACTAGTGGGTCAGGGTAGTGTATGAGCTAGGCAGTAAACACACTCGTGGGTCAGGTTAGTGTATGAGCTAGGAAGTAAACACACTAGTGGGTCATGTTACGTTACTGAGCTAGGCAGTAAACACACTAGTGGGTCAGGGTAGTGTATGAGCTAGGAAGTAAACACACTTGTGGGTCAGGTTAGTGTATGAGCTAGGAAGTAAACACACTAGTGGGTCATGTTACGTTACTGAGCTAGGCAGTAAACACACTAGTGGGTCAGGGTAGTGTATGAGCGAGGAAGTAAACACACTAGTGGGTCAGGTTAGTGTATGAGCTAGGCAGCAAACACACTAGTGGGTCAGGTTAGTGTATAAGCTAGGAAGTAAACACACTAGTGGGTCAGGTTAGTGTATGAGCTAGGCAGCAAACACACTAGTGGGTCAGGTTAGTGTATAAGCTAGGAAGTAAACACACTAGTGGGTCAGGTTAGTGTATGAGCTAGGCAGCAAACACACTAGTGGGTCAGGTTAGTGTATGAGCTAGGAAGTAAACACACTAGTGGGTCAGGGTAGTGTATGAGCTAGGAAGTAAACACACTAGTGGGTCAGGGCAGTGTATGAGCTAGGCAGTAAACACACTAGTGAGTCAGGGTATTGTATGAGCTAGGCAGTAAACACACTAGTGGGTCAGGGTAGTGTATGAGCTAGGAAGTAAACACACTAGTGAGTCAGGTTAGTGTATGAGCTAGGAAGCAAACACACTAGTGGGTCAGGTTAGTGTATGAGCTAGGCAGTAAACACACTAGTGAGTCAGGTTAGTGTATGAGCTAGGAAGTAAACACACTAGTGAGTCAGGTTAGTGTATGAGCTAGGCAGTAAACACACTAGTGGGTCAGGGTAGTGTATGAGCTAGGCAGCAAACACACTAGTGGGTCAGGTTAGTGTATAAGCTAGGCAGTAAACACACTAGTGGGTCAGGTTAGTGTATGAGCTAGGCAGTAAACACACTAGTGGGTCAGGGTAGTGTATAAGCTAGGCAGCAAACACACTAGTGGGTCAGGTTAGTGTATAAGCTAGGCAGTAAACACACTAGTGGGTCAGGGTAGTGTATGAGCTAGGCAGTAAACACACTAGTGGGTCAGGGTAGTGTATGAGCTAGGCAGTAAACACACTAGTGGGTCAGGGTAGTGTATAAGCTAGGCAGCAAACACACTAGTGGGTCAGGTTAGTGTATAAGCTAGGCAGTAAACACACTAGTGGGTCAGGGTAGTGTATGAGCTAGGCAGTAAACACGCTAGTGGGTCAGGGTAGTGTATGAGCTAGGCAGTAAACACACTAGTGGGTCAGGGTAGTGTATGAGCTAGGCAGTAAACACGCTAGTGGGTCAGGGTAGTGCATAAGCTAGGCAGCAAACACACTAGTGGGTCAGGGTAGTGTATGAGCTAGGAAGTAAACACACTAGTGGGTCAGGGTAGTGTATGAGCTAGGCAGTAAACACACTAGTGGGTCAGGGTAGTGTATGAGCTAGGCAGTAAACACACTAGTGGGTCAGGTTAGTGTATGAGCTAGGAAGTAAACACACTAATGGGTCATGTTAGTGTATGAGCTAGGCAGTAAACACACTAGTGGGTCAGTTTAGTGTATGCGCTAGGAAGTAAACACACTAGTGGGTCATGTTAGTGTATGAGCTAGACAGTAAACACACTAGTGGGTCAGGGTAGTGTTCGATTTAGGATGTCCGTCGATATCGACGACGACGTTTCTGTCTCGTTATCGTTGGTGCGCACGTTGGTGAGAGTGGAGTCCAATTCGACTCGCGCACCGTCGCTGGCAAGTTGGGCATATGAAGGGCCCGGTAGTTGCTGCGTTGGCGTTGGCATCCCTTGCCATGGTGTCGACGTTGGCGTAGCTCATCGCGGTGCTGATGCCACGTAGCTTCAAAGTGGTGGATGCCATTGTGGCAGGTGGTGCGCCACTGGGGACGATTGGCCGCGAGTGCCTCTAGTGTGTTAGACGGGATGTTACATTGTTTGAGCACTTTATGGATGTCGTATTTAAACCGTTTCCTTTGTCCCCCCACTGATCTTGTACCATGGGAGAGTTCGCCATACAGGATCCGACGAGGCAAGCGATTATCAGGCATTCTGATGACGTGTCCGCGAGCCATCGGAGTTGGTGTTTCCTGATGATGGCTTCGACAGGCAAGCAGCCGGCCTGTTGCAAGATCTCGGAGTGAGGAACTTTGTCTTCCCAAGTGAGGCGGAGAATACGCTGCAGGCATTTAATGTGGAAGGCCTCGAGGATCTTAATGTGCCGCCTGTAATTTGTCCATGCCTCACAGCCATACAACAGTCTTGTGAGACACATCGCTTCGTAGACCGTCACTTTGGTTCTATCAGTAATGTTTCGATTGCCAAATACTCGTTGCCTTAGGCGACCAAAGGAAGCTGACGCCTGGTTGATGCGGCTTTCTACTTCGATGTCGATGTTGCAGGCAGCAGACACAACACTTCCAAGATACTTGAACTGTTCAACTGTCTCTAGATCCACGCCATTGACATTGAGAGTTGGTGGGTTCACAGCAGCTCGAATGGCAGGTTGATAAAGGACTTTAATCTTGCCGGTATTGATCTTTAGCCCCATCTGTTCGTATGCGGTAGCCGAGGCCGACAGGGTTCTTTGAAGACCATCAACTGAGCAAGAGGGATGGGCATTGTCATCGGCGTACTGCAGTTCGTATACAGAGTCTGACGAGGTCTTTGTGACTGCCTTCAGGCGTCTCAGGTTGAAAAGGTTGCCATCAAGCCTGAACCTGATTCCAACTGCATTCTCAGGTGCGGTCTCCTGACGCGCTAAAAGGGTGACAGCGACAAGGAACATGTTGAAGATGATGGGGGCTAACACGCATCCTTGCTTCACACCGACAGTTACTTCGAAGGGGTCAGACTCGCATCCGCCGGAGACAACTCGAGCAAGCATGCCATCGTGGAACTGCCTTAGGACAGCAATGAACTTGGGAGGGCAGCCAAACGTGGTCATAACAGCCCAGAGCATCTCTCTGTTGACTGTGTCGAAGGCTTTGGTTAAGTCAATGAACGCAGTGTACAAATCTTGATGTTGCTCGAGACACTTCTCTTGGAGTTGGCACATGACAAAGATCACGTCGATGGTACCGCGGTTGCGACGGAATCCGCACTGGGACTCTGGGATGACTTTGTCAACAACCTGATCCAGTAGTCTGAAGAGCATGACTTTGGCAAGTACTTTTCCTGCCACTGCAAGCAGTGATACACCTCTGCTGTTTCCACATTTGTCCTTGGCCCCTTTCTTCTTGTAGATGCTAACTACATTAGCGTCTTTCCACTGCTGTGGTACCCTTTCCGAGTCCCAAATCTCAAGGATAAGATCTTGAAGGTGTCGATGGAGAAGATAGCCTCCGTGCTTCAATACCTCACCGGGGATCTTATCAGGACCAACAGATTTGTTGTTTTTTAGGGTCTTGATTGCCCGGCTCACTTCCTGGAAGGTTGGAGCTTCATCCAGTTTAAGGATGGTGGGAAGCGATGGTAGGAGGTCAACAACGGAGGGATCGCAGGGATTCACTGTGTTTAAGAGGGATTTGAAGTGTTCAGCCCATCTTCTCAAGATTTTATCCTTGTCCTTGTACAATGTAGAGCCGTCTTCACTTCGAACAGGGGTTACACCCTTTCTTGTGGGACCATGTATGGATTTTAAAGCATCATAGAAATTGTACATGTGCATATCGCCTGTGTCAGCCAGATGTTGTATCTCCCGTGACTTTTGGGTCTACCAGTCATTTTGGAGTCTTCTCAGCGTGCGTTGTGTTTCTGCACGTAGGTGATGCCAACGGTTCTTTGCATCCATGGATCCAGGATTGGCAAGATGGGCGTCATGAGCTTTGCGCTTGGCTGCAATCAGTTCCAGGACTTCATCGGCGTTTTCTCCAAACCAGTCTGGTTGCCGTTTTCTTGTAAAACCAAGAGAGTCTTCAGCTGCCTTCTGCACGGCATTTCGAAAGAAGACCCACTTGCCTTCTACTCTGTGGGCTTCCTCGGTAGTTTCAGCTACATTTTCTACTACTTCTGGGATCTTGGACAGCTGTTCAGCCACACATGATCTTAATTTTGCCTTGACCTCAGGATTCCTGGTTCTGGCCACATTTAGCAGGGGAGCTGGAGCTTGTTTCTTTACAGGACGTCGGATGACGATCTTCATCTTGGATAGAATCAAACGATGGTCCGTCCAGCATTCGGCACCCCGCATAGCTCTAGTGTGGTGTATATCTCGCAGGTCATCTCTCCTGACAATAATGTAGTCTAGAAGATGCCAGTGGCGTGAGCGTGGGTGCATCCAGGATGCCTTATACTTGTTCTTTTGTTGGAATGCTGTGTTAGTCACAAAAAGTTTGTGTTCTGCACATAAAGCAAGCAAGCGGAGGCCATTGCTGTTTAGCTTTCCTATGCCGTGTTTTCCAATGACTTCTCCCCAGGTTAGATGATCCCTGCCGATTCTTGCATTGAAATCCCCCAAGAGGATGATCTTGTCACTTCTTGGCACACGCTGCAAGACGTTGTCGAGGGTGTTATAAAAATTGTCCTTGCTTGTTTCCTCAGCTTTCAGTGTTGGAGCACAAACACTGAAAATTGTCGCATGTTGATTCTTGCTCAAGGGAATTCGTAAGGTCATCAATCGTTCGTTGACACCAATTGGCGATTCTGGTAGATCCTTTAGGAGAGAGTTCTTGATGGCAAAGCCGACTCCATGCATTCGGGGAACACCTTCAGGGAGGCCCTTCCAAAAGAATGTGTACCCTGTACTTTCCTCCGTGATTGAGCCCTCTTCAGAGAAACGAGTCTCGCTGAGTGTGGCGATGTCGATGTCGTATCGTTGGAGTTCCACTGCCACTAGTGCCGTGCGACGTTCAGGGCGACTATTGTTTCCTGTATCTAAGAGTGTTCTCACGTTGCAACATGCAATTTTCATCGGTATGATATTTCTATTCTTCATATTTCGACCGTTAGTTGAGATGCCTTGCTGGCCACGGTATACCAGCCAGGTTGAACGGGACAAGCAATTGTTAGGCCACCTTTTCTAGGCCCCTCCTCTTGCAGAGGTAAGCAGTGCGGTCCTAAACAGGGCTGCTTAGTCGATCAGGTAGCTGCCGAAAGAGGACATTGTCCCAGGATGACCTTCTAACGACCATCTTGCCTAATCCGCCTAACGTGTAGAGACCTGACTAGAGACTTCCAGCTTATCCAAGCCTGTCCCCGTCACCAGGTCTTCCATCGCCGCAGGACTTGAAGGGGGTATAAATTATAATTGGATACCGAGGCAGAAAAACCTGCGCTATGAAGTTAAATGGAAAAGGAGGTCGCGCTAGCCCCAATTCCATATCTTGGTCTTAGTCAACATATCCAGAAGGCAAGGAGACCCGAGACGTTCCAGTATTGACCAAGATTGCAGAAGATTGCAGGGTAGTGTATGACCTAGGCAGTAAACACACTAGAGGGTCAGGGTAGTGTATGAGCTAGGCAGTAAACACACTAGTGGGTCAGGTAAGTGTATGAGCTAGGCAGTAAACACACTAGTGGGTCAGCTAGGTTAGTGTATACGCTAGGCAGTAAACACAATAGTGGGTCTGAGGTTAGTGTATAAGCTAGGCAGTAAACACACTAGTGGGTCAGGTTAGTGTATACGATAGGCAAAAACACACTAGCGGGTCAGGTTAGTGTATACACTAGGCAGTAAACACACTAGTGGGTCAGGGTAGTGTATGAGCTAGGCAGTAAACACACTAGTGGGTCAGGTTAGTGTATACGCTAGGCAGTAAATACACTAGTGGGTCAGGTTAGTGTAAGCTAGGCAGTAAACACACTAGTGGGTCAGGTTAGTATAAGCTAGGCAGTAAACACACTAGTGGGTCAGTTTAGTGTATAAGCTAGGCACTAAACACACTAGTGTGTCAGGTTAGTGTATAAGCTAGGCAGTAAACACACTAGTGGGTCAGGTTAGTGTATACGCTAGGCAGTAAACACGCTAGTGAGTCAGGTTAGTGTATAAGCTAGGCAGTAAACACACTAGTGTGTCAGGTTAGTGTATACGCTAGGCAGTAAATACACTAGTGGGTCAGGTTAGTGTAAGCTAGGCAGTAAACACACTAGTGGGTTAGGTTAGTATAAGTTAGGCAGTAAACACACTAGTGGGTCAGTTTACTGTATAAGCTAGGCACTAAACACACTAGTGGGTCAGGTTAGTGTATAAGCTAGGCAGTAAGCACACTAGTGGGTCAGATTGGTGTCAGCTTAAGCAGTAAACACACTAGTGGGTCAGGTTAGTGTATGCGCTAGGAAGTAAACACACTAGTGGGTCAGGTTAGTGTATGAGCTAGGCAGTAAACACACTAGTGGGTCAGGGTAGTGTATGAGCTAGGCAGTAAACACACTAGTGGGTCAAGTTAGTGTATACGCTAGGCAGTAAATACACTAGTGGGTCAGGTTAGTGTAAGCTAGGCAGTAAACACACAAGTGGGTCAGGTTAGTATAAGCTAGGCAGTAAACACACTAGTGGGTCAGTTTAGTGTATAAGCTAGGCACTAAACACACTAGTGGGTCAGGTTAGTGTAAAGCTAGGCAGTAAACACACTAGTGGGTCAGGTTAGTTTATACGCTAGGCAGTAAACACGCTAGTCAGGCTAGTGAGTCAGGTTAGTGTATAAGCTAGGCAGTAAACACACTAGTGTGTCAGGTTAGTGTATACGCTAGGCAGTAAATACACTAGTGGGTCAGGTTAGTGTAAGCTAGGCAGTAAACACACTAGTGGGTTAGGTTAGTATAAGCTAGGCAGTAAACACACTACTGGGTCAGTTTAGTGTATAAGCTAGGCACTAAACACACTAGTGGATCAGGTTAGTGTATAAGCTAGGCAGTAAACACACTAGTGGGTCAGGTTAGTGTATACGCTAGGCAGTAAACACGCTAGTGAGTCAGGTTAGTGCATAAGCTAGGCAGTAAACACACTAGTGTGTCAGGTTAGTGTGTATGCTAGGCAGTAAATACACTAGTGGGTCAGGTTAGTGTAAGCTAGGCAGTAAACACACTAGTGGGTTAGGTTAGTATAAGCTAGGCAGTAAACACACTAGTGGGTCAGTTTAGTGTATAAGCTAGGCACTAAACACACTAGTGGGTCAGGTTAGTGTATAAGCTAGGCAGTAAACACACTAGTGGGTCAGCTTAGTGTATACGCTAGGCAGTAAACACGCTAGTGAGTCAGGTTAGTGTATAAGCTAGGCAGTAAACACACTAGTGTGTCAGGTTAGTGTATACGCTAGGCAGTAAATACACTAGTGGGTCAGGTTAGTGTAAGCTAGGCAGTAAACACACTAGTGGGTCAGTTTAGTGTATAAGTTAGGCACTAAACACACTAGTGGGTCAGGTTAGTGTATAAGCTAGGCAGTAAACACACTAGTGGTTCAGCTTAGTGTATACGCTAGGCAGTAAACACGCTAGTGAGTCAGGTTAGTGTATAAGCTAGGCAGTAAACACACTAGTGTGTCAGGTTAGTGTATACGCTAGGCAGTAAATACACTAGTGGGTCACGTTAGTGTAAGCTAGGCAGTAAACACACTAGTGGGTTAGGTTAGTATAAGCTAGGCAGTAAACACACTAGTGGGTCAGTTTAGTGTATAAGCTAGGCACTAAACACACTAGTGGGTCAGGTTAGTGTATAAGCTAGGCAGTAAACACACTAGTGGGTCAGGTTAGTGTATACGCTAGGCAGTAAACACGCTAGTGAGTCAGGTTAGTGTATAAGCTAGGCAGTAAACACACTAGTGGGTCAGGTTAGTGTAAGCTAGGCAGTAAACACACTAGTGGGTTAGGTTAGTATAAGCAAGGCAGTAAACACACTAGTGGGTCAGTTTAGTGTATAAGCTAGGCACTAAACACACTAGTGGGTCAGGTTAGTGTAAGCTAGGCAGTAAACACACTAGTGGGTTAGATTAGTATAAGCTAGGCAGTAAAAACACTAGTGGGTCAGTTTAGTGTATAAGCTAGGCACTAAACACACTAGTGGGTCAGGTTAGTGTATAAGCTAGGCAGTAAACACACTAGTGGGTCAGGTTAGTGTATACGCTAGGCAGTAAACACGCTAGTGAGTCAGGTTAGTGCATAAGCTGGGCAGTAAACACACTAGTGTGTCAGGTTAGTGTATACGCTAGGCAGTAAATACACTAGTGGGTCAGGTTAGTGTAAGCTAGGCAGTAAACACACTAGTGGGTTAGGTTAGTATAAGCTAGGCAGTAAACACACTAGTGGGTCAGTTTAGTGTATAAGCTAGGCACTAAACACACTAGTGGGTCAGGTTAGTGTATAAGCTATGTAAGCACACTAGTGGGTCAGATTGGTGTCAGCTTAAGCAGTAAACACACTAGTGGGTCAGGTTAGTGTATGCCCTAGGAAGTAAACACACTAGTGGGTCAGGTTAGTGTATGAGCTAGGCAGTAGACACACTAGTGGGTCAGGGTAGTGTATGAGCTAGGCAGTAAACACACTAGTGGGTCAGGTTAGTGTATACGCTAGGCAGTAAATACACTAGTGGGTCAGGTTAGTGTAAGCTAGGCAGTAAACACAGTAGTGGGTCAGGTTAGTATAAGCTAGGCAGTAAACACACTAGTGGGTCAGTTTAGTGTATAAGCTAGGCACTAAACACACTAGTGGGTCAGGTTAGTGTATAAGATAGGCAGTAAACACACTAGTGGGTCAGGTTAGTGTATACGCTAAGCAGTAAACACGCTAGTGAGTCAGGTTAGTGTATAAGCTAGGCACTAAACACACTAGTGGGTCAGGTTAGTGTAAGCCAGGCAGTAAACACACTAGTGGATTAGGTTAGTATAAGCTAGGCAGTAAACACACTAGTGGGTCAGTTTAGTGTATAAGCTAGGCACTAAACACACTAGTGGGTCAGGTTAGTGTATAAGCTAGGCAGTAAACACACTAGTGGGTCAGGATAGTGTATACGCTAGGCAGTAAACACGCTAGTGAGTCAGGTTAGTGCATAAGCTAGGCAGTAAACACACTAGTGTGTCAGGTTAGTGTATACGCTAGGCAGTAAATACACTAGTGGGTCAGGTTAGTGTAAGCTAGGCAGTAAACACACTAGTGGGTTAGGTTAGTATAAGCTAGGCAGTAAACACACTAGTGGGTCAGTTTAGTGTATAAGCTAGGCACTAAACACACTAGTGGGTCAGGTTAGTGTATAAGCTATGTAAGCACACTAGTGGGTCAGATTGGTGTCAGCTTAAGCAGTAAACACACTAGTGGGTCAGGTTAGTGTATGCGCTAGGAAGTAAACACACTAGTGGGTCAGGTTAGTGTATGAGCTAGGCAGTAGACACACTAGTGGGTCAGGGTAGTGTATGAGCTAGGCAGTAAATACACTAGTGGGTCAGGTTAGTGTATACGCTAGGCAGTAAATACACTAGTGGGTCAGGTTAGTGTAAGCTAGGCAGTAAACACAGTAGTGGGTCAGGTTAGTATAAGCTAGGCAGTAAACACACTAGTGGGTCAGTTTAGTGTATAAGCTAGGCACTAAACACACTAGTGGGTCAGGTTAGTGTATAAGATAGGCAGTAAACACACTAGTGGGTCAGGTTAGTGTATACGCTAAGCAGTAAACACGCTAGTGAGTCAGGTTAGTGTATAAGCTAGGCACTAAACACACTAGTGGGTCAGGTTAGTGTAAGCTAGGCAGTAAACACACTAGTGGGTTAGGTTAGTATAAGCTAGGCAGTAAACACACTAGTGGGTCAGTTTAGTGTATAAGCTAGGCACTAAACACACTAGTCGGTCAGGTTAGTGTATAAGCTAGGCAGTAAACACACTAGTGGGTCAGGTTAGTGTATACGCTAGGCAGTAAACACGCTAGTGAGTCAGGTTGGTGCATAAGCTAGGCAGTAAACACACTAGTGTGTCAGGTTAGTGTATACGCTAGGCAGTAAATACACTAGTGGGTCAGGTTAGTGTAAGCTAGGCAGTAAACACACTAGTGGGTTAGGTTAGTATAAGCTAGGCAGTAAACACACTAGTGGGTCAGTTTAGTGTATAAGCTAGGCACTAAACACACTAGTGGGTCAGGTTAGTGTATAAGCTATGTAAGCACACTAGTGGGTCAGATTGGTGTCAGCTTAAGCAGTAAACACACTAGTGGGTCAGGTTAGTGTATGCGCTAGGAAGTAAACACACTAGTGGGTCAGGTTAGTGTATGAGCTAGGCAGTAGACACACTAGTGGGTCAGGGTAGTGTATGAGCTAGGCAGTAAACACACTAGTGGGTCAGGTTAGTGTATACGCTAGGCAGTAAATACACTAGTGGGTCAGGTTAGTGTAAGCTAGGCAGTAAACACAGTAGTGGGTCAGGTTAGTATAAGCTAGGCAGTAAACACACTAGTGGGTCAGTTTAGTGTATAAGCTAGGCACTAAACACACTAGTGGGTCAGGTTAGTGTATAAGATAGGCAGTAAACACACTAGTGGGTCAGGTTAGTGTATACGCTAGGCAGTAAACACGCTAGTGAGTCAGGTTAGTGTATAAGCTAGGCAGTAAACACACTAGTGTGTCAGGTTAGTGTATACGCTAGGCAGTAAATACACTAGTGGGTCAGGGTAGTGTATGAGCTAGGCAGTAAACACACTAGTGGGTCAGGTTAGTGTATACGCTAGGCAGTAAATACACTAGTGGGTCAGGTTAGTGTAAGCTAGGCAGTAAACACAGTAGTGGGTCAGGTTAGTATAAGCTAGGCAGTAAACACACTAGTGGGTCAGTTTAGTGTATAAGCTAGGCACTAAACACACTAGTGGGTCAGGTTAGTGTATAAGATAGGCAGTAAACACACTAGTGGGTCAGGTTAGTGTATACGCTAAGCAGTAAACACGCTAGTGAGTCAGGTTAGTGTATAAGCTAGGCACTAAACACACTAGTGGGTCAGGTTAGTGTAAGCCAGGCAGTAAACACACTAGTGGATTAGGTTAGTATAAGCTAGGCAGTAAACACACTAGTGGGTCAGTTTAGTGTATAAGCTAGGCACTAAACACACTAGTGGGTCAGGTTAGTGTATAAGCTAGGCAGTAAACACACTAGTGGGTCAGGTTAGTGTATACGCTAGGCAGTAAACACGCTAGTGAGTCAGGTTAGTGCATAAGCTAGGCAGTAAACACACTAGTGTGTCAGGTTAGTGTATACGCTAGGCAGTAAATACACTAGTGGGTCAGGTTAGTGTAAGCTAGGCAGTAAACACACTAGTGGGTTAGGTTAGTATAAGCTAGGCAGTAAACACACTAGTGGGTCAGTTTAGTGTATAAGCTAGGCACTAAACACACTAGTGGGTCAGGTTAGTGTATAAGCTATGTAAGCACACTAGTGGGTCAGATTGGTGTCAGCTTAAGCAGTAAACACACTAGTGGGTCAGGTTAGTGTATGCTAGGAAGTAAACACACTAGTGGGTCAGGTTAGTGTATGAGCTAGGCAGTAGACACACTAGTGGGTCAGGGTAGTGTATGAGCTAGGCAGTAAATACACTAGTGGGTCAGGTTAGTGTATACGCTAGGCAGTAAATACACTAGTGGGTCAGGTTAGTGTAAGCTAGGCAGTAAACACACTAGTGGGTCAGGTTAGTATAAGCTAGGCAGTAAACACACTAGTGGGTCAGTTTAGTGTATAAGCTAGGCACTAAACACACTAGTGGGTCAGGTTAGTGTATAAGATAGGCAGTAAACACACTAGTGGGTCAGGTTAGGTTAGGCAGTAAACACGCTAGTGAGCAGGTTAGTGCATAAGCTAGGCAGTAAACACACACTAGTGGGTCAGGTTAGTGTAAGCTAGGCAGTAAACACACTAGTGGGTTAGTAGTATAAGCTAGGCAGTAAACACACTAGTGGGTCAGTTTAGTGTATAAGCTAGGCACTAAACACACTAGTGGGTCAGGTTAGTGTATAAGCTATGTAAGCACACTAGTGGGTCAGATTGGTGTCAGCTTAAGCAGTAAACACACTAGTGGGTCAGGTTAGTGTATGCGCTGGAAGTAAACACACTAGTGGGTCAGGTTAGTGTATGAGCTAGGCAGTAGACACACTAGTGGGTCAGGGTAGTGTATGAGCTAGGCAGTAAATACACTAGTGGGTCAGGTTAGTGTATACGCTAGGCAGTAAATACACTAGTGGGTCAGGTTAGTGTAAGCTAGGCAGTAAACACAGTAGTGGGTCAGGTTAGTATAAGCTAGGCAGTAAACACACTAGTGGGTCAGTTTAGTGTATAAGCTAGGCACTAAACACACTAGTGGGTCAGGTTAGTGTATAAGATAGGCAGTAAACACACTAGTGGGTCAGGTTAGTGTATACGCTAAGCAGTAAACACGCTAGTGAGTCAGGTTAGTGAAAGCTAGGCACTAAACACACTAGTGGGTCGGTTATGTAAGCTAGGCAGTAAACACACAGTAAACTAGTGTCGTTGGTTAGCTAGCACTAAACACACTAGTGGTCAGGTTAGTGTATAAGCTAGGCAGTAAAACACTAGTGGGTCAGTTTAGTGTATAAGCTAGGCAGTAAACACACTAGTGTAAACACACTAGTGGTCAGGTTAGTGTATACGCTAGGCAGTAAAACACGCTAGTGAGTCAGGTTAGTGTATAGTAGGCAGTAAACAGCTAGGCAGTAGCAGTAAACACACTAGTGTGTCAGGTTAGTGTATACGCTAGGCAGTAAATACACTAGTGGGTCAGGTTAGTGTAAGCTAGGCAGTAAACACACTAGTGGGTTAGGTTAGTATAAGCTAGGCAGTAAACACACTAGTGGGTCAGTTTAGTGTATAAGCTAGGCACTAAACACACTAGTGGGTCAGGTTAGTGTATAAGCTAGGCAGTAAGCACACTAGTGGGTCAGATTGGTGTCAGCTTAAGCAGTAAACACACTAATGGGTCAGGTTAGTGTATGAGCTAGGCAGTAAACACACTAGTGTGTCAGGGTAGTGTATGAGCTAGGCAGTAAACACACTAGTGGGTGAGGTTAGTGTATACGCTAGGCAGTAAATACACTAGTGGGTCAGGTTAGTGTAAGCTAGGCACTAAACACACTAGTGGGTCAGGTTAGTATAAGCTAGGCACTAAACACACTAGTGGGTCAGGTTAGTGTATACGCTAGGCAGTAAATACACTAGTGGGTCAGGTTAGTGTAAGCTAGGCAGTAAAGACACTAGTGGGTTAGGTTAGTATAAGCTAGGCAGTAAACACACTAGTGGGTCAGTTTAGTGTATAAGCTATGCACTAAACACACTAGTGGGTCAGGTTAGTGTATAAGCTAGGTAGTAAGCACACTAGTGGGTCAGATTGGTTTCAGCTTAAGCAGTAAACACACTAGTGGGTCAGGTTAGTGTATGCGCTAGGAAGTAAACACGCTAGTGAGTCAGGTTAGTGTATAAGCTAGGCAGTAAACACACTAGTGTGTCAGGTTAGTGTATACGCTAGGCAGTAAATACACTAGTGGGTCAGGTTAGTGTAAGCTAGGCAGTAAACACACTAGTGGGTTAGGTTAGTATAAGCTAGGCAGTAAACACACTAGTGGGTCAGTTTAGTGTATAAGCTAGGCACTAAACACACTAGTGGGTCAGGTTAGTGTATAAGCTAGGCAGTAAGCACACTAGTGGGTCAGATTGGTGTCAGCTTAAGCAGTAAACACACTAGTGTGTCAGGGTAGTGTATGCGCTAGGAAGTAAACACACTAGTGTGTCAGGGTAGTGTATGAGCTAGACAGTAAACACACTAGTGGGTCAGGTTAGTGTATAAGCTAGGCAGTAAATACACTAGTGGGTCAGGTTAGTGTATACGCTAGGCAGTAAACACACTAGTGGGTCCGGTTAGTGTATACGCTAGGCAGTAAACACACTAGTGGGTAAGGTTAGTGTATACGCTAAGCAGTAAATACACCAGTGGGTCCGTTTAGTGTATAAGCTAGGCAGTAAACACACTAGTGGGTCAGTTTAATGTATAAGCTAGGCAGTAAAAACAGTAGTGGGTCAGTTTAGTGTATAAGCTTAGGCAGTAAACACACTGGTGGGTCAGGTTAGTGGATAAGCTAGGCAGTAAACACACTAGTCAGTCAGGTTAATCTATATAAGCTAGGCAGTAAATACACTAGTTGGTCAGGTTAGTGTATATAAGCAAGGCAGTAAATACACGTACTAGTTGGTCATGTTAGTTTATATAAGCTAGGCAGTAAACACACTAGTGGGTCAGGTTACGGTATACGCTAGGCAGTAAACACACTAGTGGGTCAGGTTATACGCTAGGCAGTAAACACACTAGTGGGTCAGTTTAGTGTACAAGCTAGGCAGTAAACACACTAGTGGGTCAGGTTAGTGTCAGCTTAGGCAGTAAACACACTAGTGATTCAGTTTAGTGTATACGCTAGGCAGTAAACACACTAGTGGGTCAGTTTAGTGTATAAGCTAGGCAGTAAACACACTAGTGGGTCAGGTTAGTGTATAAGCTAGGCAGTAAATACACTAGTGGGTCAGTTTAGTGTATAAGCTAGGCAGTAAGCACACTAGTGGGTCAGATTGGTGTCAGCTTAAGCAGTAAACACACTATAGTGGGTCAGTTTAATGTATAAGCTAGGCAGTAAAAACAGTAGTGTGTCAGTTTAGTGTATAAGCTTAGGCAGTAAACACACTGGTGGGTCAGGTTAGTGGATAAGCTAGGCAGTAAACACACTAGTCAGTCAGGTTAATCTATATAAGTTAGGCAGTAAATACACTAGTTGGTCAGGTTAGTGTATATAAGCTAGGCAGTAAATACACGTACTAGTTGGTCATGTTAGTCTATATAAGCTAGGCACTAAACACACTAGTGGGTCAGGTTAGTGTATAAGCTAGGTAGTAAGCACACTAGTGGGTCAGATTGGTGTCAGCTTAAGCAGTAAACACACTAGTGGGTCAGGTTAGTGTATGCGCTAGGAAGTAAACACACTAGTGGGTCAGGGTAGTGTATGAGCTAGACAGTAAACACACTAGTGGGTCAGGTTAGTGTATAAGCTAGGCAGTAAATACACTAGTGGGTCAGGTTAGTGTATACGCTAGGCAGTAAACACACTAGTGGGTCAGGTTAGTGTATACGCTAGGCAGTAAACACACTAGTGGGTAAGGTTAGTGTATACGCTAGGCAGTAAACACACTAGTGGGTAAGGTTAGTGTATACGCTAAGCAGTAAATACACTAGTGGGTCCGTTTAGTGTATAAGCTAGGCAGTAAACACACTAGTGGGTCAGTTTAATGTATAAGCTAGGCAGTAAAAACAGTAGTGGGTCAGTTTAGTGTATAAGCTTAGGCAGTAAACACACTGGTGGGTCAGGTTAGTGGATAAGCTAGGCAGTAAACACACTAGTCAGTCAGGTTAATCTATATAAGCTAGGCAGTAAATACACTAGTTGGTCAGGTTAGTGTATATAAGCAAGGCAGTAAATACACGTACTAGTTGGTCATGTTAGTCTATATAAGCTAGGCAGTAAACACACTAGTGGGTCAGGTTAGTGTATAAGCTAGGCAGTAAACACACTAGTGGGTCAGGTTACGGTATACGCTAGGCAGTAAACACACTAGTGGGTCAGGTTATACGCTAGGCAGTAAGCACACTAGTGGGTCAGTTTAGTGTACAAGCTAGGCAGTAAACACACTAGTGGGTCAGTTTAGTGTATAAGCTAGGCAGTAAACACACTAGTGGGTCAGGTTAGTGTATAAGCTAGGCAGTAAATACACTAGTGGGTCAGTTTAGTGTATAAGCTAGGCAGTAAGCACACTAGTGGGTCAGATTGGTGTCAGCTTAAGCAGTAAACACACTATAGTGGGTCAGTTTAATGTATAAGCTAGGCAGTAAAAACAGTAGTGTGTCAGTTTAGTGTATAAGCTTAGGCAGTAAACACACTGGTGGGTCAGGTTAGTGGATAAGCTAGGCAGTAAACACACTAGTCAGTCAGGTTAATCTATATAAGTTAGGCAGTAAATACACTAGTTGGTCAGGTTAGTGTATATAAGCTAGGCAGTAAATACACGTACTAGTTGGTCATGTTAGTCTATATAAGCTAGGCACTAAACACACTAGTGGGTCAGGTTAGTGTATAAGCTAGGTAGTAAGCACACTAGTGGGTCAGATTGGTGTCAGCTTAAGCAGTAAACACACTAGTGGGTCAGGTTAGTGTATGCGCTAGGAAGTAAACACACTAGTGGGTCAGGGTAGTGTATGAGCTAGACAGTAAACACACTAGTGGGTCAGGTTAGTGTATAAGCTAGGCAGTAAATACACTAGTGGGTCAGGTTAGTGTATACGCTAGGCAGTAAACACACTAGTGGGTCAGGTTAGTGTATACGCTAGGCAGTAAACACACTAGTGGGTAAGGTTAGTGTATACGCTAGGCAGTAAACACACTAGTGGGTAAGGTTAGTGTATACGCTAAGCAGTAAATACACTAGTGGGTCCGTTTAGTGTATAAGCTAGGCAGTAAACACACTAGTGGGTCAGTTTAATGTATAAGCTAGGCAGTAAAAACAGTAGTGGGTCAGTTTAGTGTATAAGCTTAGGCAGTAAACACACTGGTGGGTCAGGTTAGTGGATAAGCTAGGCAGTAAACACACTAGTCAGTCAGGTTAATCTATATAAGCTAGGCAGTAAATACACTAGTTGGTCAGGTTAGTGTATATAAGCAAGGCAGTAAATACACGTACTAGTTGGTCATGTTAGTCTATATAAGCTAGGCAGTAAACACACTAGTGGGTCAGGTTAGTGTATAAGCTAGGCAGTAAACACACTAGTGGGTCAGGTTACGGTATACGCTAGGCAGTAAACACACTAGTGGGTCAGGTTATACGCTAGGCAGTAAGCACACTAGTGGGTCAGTTTAGTGTACAAGCTAGGCAGTAAACACACTAGTGGGTCAGGTTAGTGTCAGCTTAGGCAGTAAACACACTAGTGATTCAGTTTAGTGTATACGCTAGGCAGTAAACACACTAGTGGGTCAGTTTAGTGTATAAGCTAGGCAGTAAACACACTAGTGGGTCAGGTTAGTGTATAAGCTAGGCAGTAAATACACTAGTGGGTCAGTTTAGTGTATAAGCTAGGCAGTAAGCACACTAGTGGGTCAGATTGGTGTCAGCTTAAGCAGTAAACACACTATAGTGGGTCAGTTTAATGTATAAGCTAGGCAGTAAAAACAGTAGTGTGTCAG
Source organism: Corallium rubrum (assembly GCA_964035015.1). NCBI lineage: Eukaryota > Metazoa > Cnidaria > Anthozoa > Scleralcyonacea > Coralliidae > Corallium > Corallium rubrum. The sequence continues at coordinate 1,276,998 of OZ036007.1, read as the reverse complement.
TTTAGTGTATAAGCTTAGGCAGTAAACACACTGGTGGGTCAGATTAGTGGATAAGCTAGGCAGTAAACACACTAGTCAGTCAGGTTAATCTATATAAGTTAGGCAGTAAATACACTAGTTGGTCAGGTTAGTGTATATAAGCTAGGCAGTAAATACACGTACTAGTTGGTCATGTTAGTCTATATAAGCTAGGCAGTAAACACACTAGTGGGTCAGGTTAGTGTATATAAGCTAGGCAGTAAATACACGTACTAGTTGGTCATGTTAGTCTATATAAGCTAGGCAGTAAACACACTAGTGGGTCAGGTTACGGTATACGCTAGGCAGTAAACACACTAGTGGATCAGGTTATACGCTAGGCAGTAAACACACTAGTGGGTCAGGTTAGTGTATAAGCTAGGCAGTAAATACACTAGTGGGTCAGTTTAGTGTACAAGCTAGGCAGTAAACACACTAGTGGGTCAGGTTAGTGTCAGCTTCGGCAGTAAACACACTAGTGGGTCAGTTTAGTGTATACGCTAGGCAGTAAACACACTAGCGGGTCAGTTTAGTGTATAAGCTTAGGCAGTAAACACACTAGTGGGCCAGGTTATACGCTAGGCAGTAAACACACTAGTGGGTCAGGTTAGTGTATAAGCTAGGCAGTAAATACACTAGTGGGTCAGTTTAGTGTACAAGCTAGGCAGTAAACACACTAGTGGGTCAGGTTAGTGTCAGCTTCGGCAGTAAACACACTAGTGGGTCAGTTTAGTGGATAAGCTAGGCAGTAAACACACTAGTCAGTCAGGTTAACTCTTTCTTGTCCGAATTGGTCTTTAGTATTTTATTCTGGCTAACGCCAGACGATTTTATTCACCTCTGGGGAAGCCCCCAGACAGGAATGAGTTAATCTATATAAGCTAGGCAGTAAATACACTAGTTGGTCAGGTTAGTGTCAGCTTCGGCAGTAAACACACTAGTGGGTCAGTTTAGTGGATAAGCTAGGCAGTAAACACACTAGTCAGTCAGGTTAACTCTTTCTTTTCCGAATTGGTCTTTAGTATTTTATTCTGGCTAACGCCAGACGATTTTATTCACCTCTGGGGAAGCCCCCAGACAGGAATGAGTTAATCTATATAAGCTAGGCAGTAAATACACTAGTTGGTCAGGTTAGTGTATATAAGCTAGGCAGTAAATACACGTACTAGTTGGTCAGGTTAGTCTATATAAGCTAGGCAGTAAATACACTAGTCAGTCAGGTTAATCTATATAAGCTAGGCCGTAAATACACTAGTCAGTCAGGTTAATCTATATAAGCTGGGCAGTAAAATTACTACACTAGTTGGTCAGGTTAGTGTATATTAGCTTGGCAGTAAATACACTAGTCAGTCAGGTTAGTCTATATAAGCTAGGCAGTAAATACACTAGTCAGTCAGGTTAGTCTATATAAGCTAGGCAGTAAATACACTAGTTGGTCAGGTTAGTGTATATAAGCTAGGCAGTAAATACACTAGTCAGTCAGGTTAGTCTATATAAGCTAGGCAGTAAATACACTAGTTGGTCAGTTTAGTGTATATAAGCTAGGCAGTAAATACACTAGTCAGTCAGGTTAGTCTATATAAGCTAGGCAGTAAATACACTAGTCAGTCAGGTTAGTCTATATAAGCTAGGCAGTGTATACACTAGTCGGTCCGGTTAGTCTATATAATTAGCTAGGCAGTAAACACACTAGACGGTCAGGTTAGCCTATATAAGCTAGGCGGTAAATACTCTAGTGGAAATAGTAAGGTTTGTGCTCTTTAAACTTATTACAACTTCGATAGCAACGAGAGAGACTTATTCGTACTAAATGGGCATAATTTGGCCTTATTTCAAAAGTTGAAAAATCTGAAAAAATGTAAAGGGGGGATATTTGCTCCAAAAATATTTTGGATCCGGTAAATGCTTTTTACACCTTCTATACAACCTTGCTGGGATTGAAATCTTATAAATAGAGCTTGGGTGGCCTGTAAGGTTCTCAAAAACCAAGATGGCGTCTAATATGGCTTCTGTATCAGTTTATAAAGCTAAATTGTTGCTTTAGTTGCTCTGATCTAGCTTGCTTTCTCTTTCTAAAAGAGAACTAAAACGAAAGATTCGTTCAAGAAGAATGTATCTATATAAAAAATAGCTCCAGCTAAAGGGCTGGATCATCAAGTTGAGAAATCTAAAAAAATGTAAAGGGGGGACCCTACTCATTTCGGCCATTTTTTCAACTTTCGATATTTGCTCAAAAAATAATGCTTTGGATTGGGTAAAGGCTTTTTACACCTTCTATAGGAACGAGAGAGATTTAATCGTGCTAAATGGCCACAGTTTAGCCTTATTTCAAAAGTTGATAAATCTAAAAATATGTAAAGGGAGGACCCTATTCATTTTGTCCATTTTTTCAACTTTCCATATTTGCTCAAAAAATAATGCTTTGGATTGGGTAAAGGCTTTTTACACCTTCTATAGGACGAGAGAGACTTAATCGTGCTAAATGGCCATAGTTTAGCCTTATTTCAAAAGTTGAAAAATCTGAGAAAATGTAAAGCGGGGACCCTATTCATTTTAGCCATTTTCTTCAACTTTCGGTATTTCCTCAAAAAATAATGTTTTGGAACGGTAAAGGCTTTTTCCAGCTTCCATAGCAATAAGGGACTCGTTCTTGCTAAATGGCCATAGTTTAGTTTTATTTCCAAAGTTGAAAAGTCTGAAAAAAATTGTAAAGGGGGGACACTATTCATTTTGGCCATTTTTTCAACTTTCGATATGTGCTCAAAATATAATGTTTTGGATCTGGTAAAGACTTTTTACACCTTCTGTAGCAACGAGAGAGACTTATTCGTCCTAAATGGCCATAGTTTAGCCTTATTTCAAAAGTTGAAAAATCTAAAAAAATATAAAGGGGCGGACCCTATTCATTTTGGCCATTTTTTCAACTTTCGATATTTTCCCAAAAATAATGTTTTGTATCGGCTAAAGGCTTTTTACACCTTCTATAGCAACGAGAGAGATTTATTCGTGCTAAATCGCCATAGTTTAGCCTTATTTCAAAAGTTAAAAAATCTGAAAAAAATGTACACTATTCATTTTGGCCATTTTTTCAACTTTCGATATTTGCTTAAAAAACAATGTTTTGGATCGGGTAAAGGCTTTTTACGCCTTCCATAGCAACGAGAGACACTCCTTCGCGCTAAATGGCCATAGTTTAGCCTTATTCCAAAAGTTGAAAAATCTGGAAAAATACAAAGGGGGGACCCTATGAATTTTAGCCATTTTTTTCAACTTTTGGTATTTGCTCAAAAAATAATATTTTGGAACGGTAAAGGCATTTTCCAGCTTCCATAGCAACGAGAGACTCATTCGTGCTAAATGACCATAGTTTAGCCTTATTTCCAAAGTTGAAAAATCTGAAAAAAATGTAAACGGGGGACCCTATTCATTTTGGCCATTTTTTCAACTTTAGATGTGTGCTCAAAATGTAATGTTTTGGATCTGGTAAAGACTTTTTACACCTTCTGTAGCAACGAGAGAGATTTATTCGTGCTAAATCACCATAGTTTAGCCTTATTTCAAAAGTTGAAAAATCTCAAAAAATTTAAAGGGGGGACCCTATTCATTTTGTCTATTTTTGCGACTTTCGATATTTGCTCAAAAATATTGTTTTGGATCTGGTAAAGACTTTTTACACCTTCTGTAGCAACGAGAGAGACTTATTCGTCCTAAATGGCCATAGTTTAGCCTTATTTCAAAAGTTGAAAAATCTAAAAAAATATAAAGGGGCGGACCCTATTCATTTTGGCCATTTTTTCAACTTTCGATATTTTCCCAAAAATAATGTTTTGTATCGGCTAAAGGCTTTTTACACCTTCTATAGCAACGAGAGAGATTTATTCGTGCTAAATCGCCATAGTTTAGCCTTATTTCAAAAGTTAAAAAATCTGAAAAAAATGTATACTATTCATTTTGGCCATTTTTTCAACTTTCGATATTTGCTTAAAAAACAATGTTTTGGATCGGGTAAAGGCTTTTTACGCCTTCCATAGCAACGAGAGACACTCCTTCGCGCTAAATGGCCATAGTTTAGCCTTATTCCAAAAGTTGAAAAATCTGAAAAAATACAAAGGGGGGACCCTATGAATTTTAGCCATTTTTTTCAGCTTTTGGTATTTGCTCAAAAAATAATATTTTGGAACGGTAAAGGCATTTTCCAGCTTCCATAGCAACGAGAGACTCATTCGTGCTAAATGACCATAGTTTAGCCTTATTTCCAAAGTTGAAAAATCTGAAAAAAATGTAAACGGGGGACCCTATTCATTTTGGCCATTTTTTCAACTTTAGATGTGTGCTCAAAATGTAATGTTTTGGATCTGGTAAAGACTTTTTACACCTTCTGTAGCAACGAAAGAGATTTATTCGTGCTAAATCACCATAGTTTAGCCTTATTTCAAAAGTTGAAAAATCTCAAAAAATCTAAAGGGGGGACCCTATTCATTTTGTCTATTTTTGCGACTTTCGATATTTGCTCAAAAATATTGTTTTGGATCTGGTAAAGGCTTTTTACACCTTCTATAGCAACGAGAGAGACTTATTCGTGCTAAATAGCCATAGTTTAGCCTTATTTCTAAAGTTGAAAAAGCTGAAAAAATGTAATGGGGGAACACTATTCATTTTGGCAATTTTTTCAACTTTCGATATTTGCTCAAAAAATAATTCTTTGGATTGGGTAAAGGCTTTTTACACCCTCTATAGCAACGACAGAGACTTATTCGTGCTAAGTGACCATAGTTTAACCTTATTTCAAAAGTTGAAAAATCTAAAAATATGTAAAGGGGGGACCCTATTCATTTTGGCCATTTTTTCAACTTTCCATATTTGCTCAAAAAATAATGTTTTGGATCGGGTAAAGGCTTTTTACAACTTTTGTAGCAACGAGAGAGACTTATTCGTCCTAAATGGCCATAGTTTAGCCTTATTCCAAAAGTTGAGAAATCTCAAAAAATGTAAAGGGGGACCTATTCATTTTGTCCATTCTTTCAACTTTCGATATTTGCTCAAAAAATAATTCTTTGGATTGGGTAAAGGCTTTTTACACCCTCTATAGCAACGACAGAGACTTATTCGTGCTAAATGACCATAGTTTAACCTTATTTCAAAAGTTGAAAAATCTAAAAATATGTAAAGGGGGGACCCTATTCATTTTGGCCATTTTTTCAACTTTCCATATTTGCTCAAAAAATAATGTTTTGGATCGGGTAAAGGCTTTTTACAACTTCTGTAGCAACGAGAGAGACTTATTCGTCCTAAATGGCCATAGTTTAGCCTTATTCCAAAAGTTGAGAAATCTCAAAAAATGTAAAGGGGGACCTATTCATTTTGTCCATTCTTTCAACTTTCGATATTTGCTCAAAAAATGTTTTGGATTGGGTAAATGTTTTTTACACTTTCTATAGCAACTAGAGTGACTTATTCGTGCTAAATGGCCATTGTTTCGCCTTATTTCAAAACTTGAAAAATCTGAAAATATATAAAGGGGGGACCCTATTCATTTTGGCCATTTTTTCAAGTTTCGATATTTGCTCAAAAAATAATGTTTTGGATCGGGTAAAGACTTTTTACACCTTCTGTAGCAACGAGAGAGACTTATTCGTCCTAAATGGCCATAGTTTAGCCTTATTTCAAAAGTTGAAAAATCTAAAAAAATGTAAAGGGGGGACCCTATTTATTTTGGCCATTTTTTGAACTTTCGGTATTCGCTCAAAAAATATTGTTTTGGATCGTGTAAAGGCTTTTTACACCTTCGATAGCAACGATAGCCTTATTTCAAAAGTCGAAAAATCTGAAAAAATCTAAAGGGGACCCTATTAAGTTTGTCCATTCTTGCGACTATCGATACGTGCTCAAAAATATTGTTTTGGAGCCGGTAAAGGCTTTTTACACCTTCCATAGGAACGAGGACACTCATTCGTGCTAAATGGCCATAGTGTAGCTTTATTTCAAAAGTTGAAAAATCTGAAAAAATGTAAAGGGGGGACCCTATCAATTTTGGCCTTTTTTTTAACTTTCGATATGTGCTCAAAAATATTGTTTTGAATCAGGTAAAGGCTTTCTACACCTTGTATAGCAACGAGAGAGACTTGTTCGTGCTAAATGGCCATAATTTAGCCTTATTTCAAAAGTTGAAAAATCTGAAAAAATGTAAATTGGGGACCCTATTCATTTTGGCCATTTTATCAACTTTCGATATTTGCTCAAAAAATAATACTTTGTATCGCGTAAAGGCTTTTTACACCGTCTATAGCAACGACAGAGACTTTTTCGTGCTAAATGGCCATAGTTTAACCTTCTTTCGAAATTTGAAAAATCTGAAAAAAATGTAAAGGGGGAAACCTATTCATTTTGGCCATTTTTTCAACTTTCGATATTTGCTTAAAAACAATGTTTTGGATCGGGTAAAGGCTTTTTACACCTTCCATAGCAACGAGAGACACTCCTTCGCGATAAATCGCCATAGTTTAACCTTATTTCAAAAGTTGGAAAATCTGAAAAAATGTAAAGTGGGGACCCTATTCATTTTGGCCATTTTTTTCAACATTCGGTATTTGCCCCAGAAATAATATTTTGGATCGAGTAAAGGCTTTTTACACCTTCCATAGCAACGATAGAGGCTCATTCGTGCTAAATGGCCATAATTTAGCCTCGTTTCAAAAGTTGAAAAATCTTTAAAAAATGTAAAGGGGGGACCCTATTGATTTTGGCCATTTTTTCAACTTTCGATATTTGCCCAGAAAATAATGTTTTGAATCGCGTAAAGGCTTTTTACACCTTCTATAGCAACGAGAGAGACTTATTCGTGCTAAATCGCCATAGTTTATCCTTATTTCAAAAGTTGAAAAATCTGAAAAAATCTAAACGGGGGACCTCATTCATTTTGTCCATTTTTGCGACTTTCGATATGTGCTCTGAAATATTGTTTTGGATCTGGTAAAGGCTTTTTACAGCTTCTATAGCGAGGAGAGAGACTTATTCGTGCTAAATGGCCACAGTTTATCCTTATTTCAAAAGTTGAAAAATCTGAAAAGATGTAAAGGGGGGACCCTATTCATTTTGGCCATTTTTTCAGCTTTCCATATTTGCTCAAAAAATGTTTTTGAACGGGTAAAGGCTTTTTACACCTTCGATAGCAACCGGAGAGACTTATTCGTGCTAAATCGCCATAGTTTAGCCTTATTTCAAAAGTTGAAAAATCTGAAAAAATCTAAATAGGGGACCCTATTCTTTTTGTCCATTCTTGCGACTTTCGATATTTGCTCAAAAATATTGTTTTGGATCTGGTAAAGGCTTTTTACACCTTCTATAGCAACGAGAGAGACTTATTCGTGCTAATGGCCATAGTTTAGGCTTATTTAAAGAGTTGAAAAATCTGAAAAAATGTAAAGGGGGGACCCTATTCATATTGGCCATTTTTTCAACTTTCGATATTTGCTCCAAAAAATGTTTTGGATCTGGTAAAGGCTTTTTACACCTTCTATACAGCCTTCTCGTTTTCACAACTGAGAGTATCAACTGCCGGGGGATTGAAATCTTATAAATAGAGCTTGGGTGCCCTGTAAGGTTCACAAAACCTACCAATACGGCTTCTGCATCAGTTTATAAAGCTAAATTGTTGCTTTAATTGCTCTGATCTAGCTTGCTTTCTCTTCTAAAAGAGAACTAAAACAAAAAGATTCGTTCAAAAAGGATGTATCTGTATAAAAAATAGCTCTAGGTAAAGGGCTAGATCATTGTGAATAAAAGATTTTTGTCACATGGTGGGACAACCTTGTCTGGGTCTTGCAAGATAAATGGTTGCCCTTTTAAGGTAGTTGTTGAGCTATTAATATTTTTTTTTCTGTTTTAAAGGTCTCATTCTCTGTGTAAAGCTGTTAGAAGTCTTCTTACTGTTTAACCAATGAAGATATTAAAGAAAATCTCAATACATTAGACTCAGTGGCTTAATATGGTCATTGTCTGGACCATCTGGACCAGTCAAATTATGTTCATCAAATTAAGGTAATTAACATTTTCTTTAATTTACCATACTAGAAATACATGAACGCAACAACCCCTCGCCCACTTTATATGCATTTTTAACCCCCCCTACCCCCCCCCCCCCTAATTTCTGTTTTTTGTTGTACATGTATTATTAAAATGACACACAGATCAGAAAACATCCCAGAAAATTAGTTAGCAAGGTTCATCTGTAGTCATGTATTGACACACCGAAAGAACATGCAAAGTCAATATTAAAAAAAAGAAACAACGAGATGAAGCAAATGACAAATTTTCATTCAAAAATATATAATATATAAACAATGGCCAAGAAAAGACACAATGTCAACGTCCTAGCGTTCAAAGACAATTCTAGACAAAATATTATTTATATTAATTTTCATTTTTCAAGATTTCTTCCGATTTAACTCAGCTAAACTGGTAAATAGTAATACGAATCTCCCACCGTTAAACTTTCTTCTGCTTTTGTCACCACAAACACTGGCAATTCAGTCGTCTTTTCGGATTGTTTTTCTCGTTCGCGGTTTCTTACTTGTTTTCGTTGTTGACACATAACTTAAATTAAATATGACAAGGCATCATTTAGTTCTCTTCATGATCTAAAAAGCCGTTTGTTTCAAAATTTCTTCATTATTCCCTCTCGAGTTATGTAGAATACACCAGAGCAAAATTCGTTACCGGCTTTGAACAGTTTCAGGACACATCCTTCTTCTTTCAGTTTTACATTTCGGTCGGCATCGTTCTCGCTCTTTTTCGTATTAATTTTTAGGCTTTTTCCAGTGGTATTGTTGTCTTTTTTTCGCTGCCACATCTCTTGTTAGTCTTCTTTCTTTGGTCTTTTTCCATAGTAATATTAATGTACATTTTAGCATTTTAGCTGAAACCATTTTTTCTGGCAAAGATTTCTTTCGTCATGATCGTTGAAAAACTATTTCGTAATCCAACCGAACTTATAAATTATATATTTGCTGACGTAAATTTAAATAATTTGAATAATTTAACAGGTTAGTTACCAGTACCCTGCTATTCGAACTGCGCAAGTTGTGGATTTGATAACATATATATATATATATATATATATATATATATATATATATATATATATATATATATATATACAAACAGGTTTCAGAATTGCTTTCGGCTTTTCATCTCGTGTGTAAAGTGGACTCCACGCACGTCGAGATTAGCACCCTCACCCGGGCTCCGGGCCTTCGGCCCTACGCCCGGGCTCGGGGATTAACACTTTATACAATTTCCCACCATAATTAATGATCAAACCAAATCACACTTACCCTAGGTGTGGCCAGGGGTGTGATGTGTGGCTGAGGGTGGTGGTGTGGTTCACCTCACTACTTTTAGGAAAACCAGTTGGTAAAACTGACATTTTGTAGTGGAAAATTTGATTTGTTGCATAAATTGATGAGAAATAAATTGCTTGGTAAATTGATTGTAAAATTGAGTTGATTGCTAATATTTGATCCCCCTCCCCCACTCCCTATCAGAATGGTCATGTTACACCACTGATTGTGGCAGAGGGCATATTCTGCATGTGTGTTGTGCGATTTTTTACAACAATTTCCCATGGCTGTCACTCCTTTTCGTTTGACGCATGCAATCGCACGCGCACGCGTTGGCACACGCGTGAATGCAACTGCGCATGCTGTTTATCGCACGTGTGAAAAGCCATGTTCAATTGTTCATTCACATTGCAATTGTGAAAATGTGTGAAAATTTCAGTAATATGTCACATCTCACAAGGTAACGTAAGGTCTCACAATGTAACGTTTGGTCTCACAATGTAGCGGAAGGTGTCACAATGTAACGTAAGGTACAGAAGGTGTCACAATGTAACGTAAGGTGTTACAACGTAACGTAAGGTCTCACAACGTAACGTAAGGTCTCGCAACACAACGTAAGGTCTCACAACATAATGGAAGGTGTCACAACGTAACAGAAGGTGTCACAATGTAACACAAGGTCTCACAGTGTAACACAGTATCTCACAGCGTAATGCTAGATCTCACAAGCAACGCAGCTTTCTTTTTCAGACGTGTAGGAAATATAAAAGTTAGGTTCATATTTCTGTGCCATAATTGATAATTTTAAACGCACGTGCAATTCGCATGTGCAAAATTATTTACACGTATGAATTAATTGCACACGTGTAACTTTGCTCCTGAAAAGGACTGGGCTGTGCAATTTTCATCAAAAATTAAAATGGCTGTGCAATTTTTTGAAAAATTGTATACATGTATGCTAGGTGGAAAATCGTGTGCTATTTTTTTTTTTGGCTTGTGAGTTGTGAGTTTCCATGCATGTATCCTTCTAAAGCTCTGTGATAACAGTTTTTCTTTGAAATAATACTATTACTATTAAACTTATTATATGTATTTTTACCTCATATTTTATGAAGATGTTTTTCTATATATGAGGGGAGCACGGGTGGCGTGTGCTGTTAGCGCGCTGCCTCTCACCAAAAAAGTTAAGCCCGGTTAGACGGGGTTAGTACTTGGATGGGTGACCGCTTGGGAATAACCCCGTTGTCGGGCTTGGACTCATGTGAGTAGAGTTGTAGTTGATCTCTCCTGTGCTTCGAGGGTTTTTCACCGGGTTCTCCGGTTTTCCTCCCTCCGTAAAATCAACACCTAACATCTTAGCTGTGATCCGTGGTCTGAACTGTGTCGTTGGCGGCTGCTTAGAGCGCCTTTGATATGCCTCGACACGGCCACGTTGATCTGCGTCCTTCACAATTCAGCCGCTGGCTGCAAGTAAGGATGATTAGCCACCCAGTCCTTTATCCTTTATCCTTTATCCTGTATGTTAGAAAAATTTTGTTGTTTGTTAGAAAAATTGTGCTCTTGGCCACCCCTAAAATCTCAGAGCCACAATGCCCCTGGGTCCAGATTAGAAAGTTTGTAAAATGTATATTCGGAGTGGTGGTGGTGGTGGGAGCTGTTCAACTGGGGAGGGGGGTTCAAGTCCATAATTTTCTGACATGTGAAAACCTTTACTGGGGCTACAAAGCATATTTCACTAACAACAACAAAATTTCCGACAAATATCAGATTGTAGGCCCCACAAGACTTCGTCACTCGGTATAGGAGTCAAATTTTGACCATAATTTGCACAAGCATTTTGTGGAAATAGTGTGGGCTAACTTTGAATGAAAAATGACTGGTTTGTCTGAATTACCATAAAACTTTTCAAGTTTATTCAAATGAATTTTCTTTTTTGTATATATTTTAGAAATATAACTGGGCACATAACAGCCAGCATCTTGGGTACAATCTTACAGATCACACGAGACCATGCAATTATGTGAGAATATATTTATTGATTTATTAGTATTACATTGTGTGTACTGTAGGAAAATAATATTCATGGTATAAATGAAGTTTGGAATTTAAAATTTATTTTCTAATTTATTCTAAAAACCGTGAGTATTTCAGATTGTATATTTTGAAAAACATCAGTATTTCATTATTAAACCTATTCTCAGCAGTTTACCATCTTTTCACTTTGCTCTATCTAAAACACTGCCTACACAACACTCTACTTTTTTACATCTATTTCAGCCCTTGAAAAATATCAAAATTACAGCAGGTCTCCGTTGGCCCCTCTTTCTCAGCATTTTTCTCCAAAATGGAAGCCTGTTAAAAAAGGATCAGTTTCTACATTATTTATTTAACCAATGAGTACAACACTTGTATGTACTGAAACGAGATTAAACATCTTGGAAAGTATTTGTCATACACATGTTGCTGTTGTGTTTTACAACAGAGTTTGGGTTTTGGCAAAAATTTGGTTGTAATAATTTTTTTTCGAATTCATTGCTTATTATCAGAGAAATGTTCTCAACCAGCAAAAAGCAATTGAATAAGACAACTACATATATGAACGTTTAATTTATACCAAGAATATTATTTTCTTAATACAACATTAAACTATTGAATCAAGTTAGCTAATTTAAAAGCTTGGACTTTTTTGGATAAAAAAAAGCTAAAGAAAACTTAAAACTTTTTTTAGTACTGTAAAAGAATTTTAATGATTTCAAATGATCCAATATTTTTTTATTATTCTGTGGAATATATGAAGTTATAATATATTTGTTTTAATAATAAAACAGCTAGTTAAAGTACAATTTCAAGTATTTTTTTCTGTTGTTAAAAATATTTTTTTGTTTTATTTTATTGAGATTTGAATTTCAAATTGTTTTTATTCTCAGCCAATGTTTTTAATCCAAAAACGTCAAGCTTTTAATTAGTTATAATTAAGTACATGTAATCATGGATATTAATGTAGATGCTTTGTGATTGGAAAGTTAAAATACTTCTTAAATGATTACTGTTTGAACACTGGGAAAGACCAGAAAAAGTTGACTTTGAAAGAATACAATATATTCCTTTATTCTTTGACAACGAACATGGACTCTAAAACATTTATATACAGTTATTTGTTTGTTTGTTTGTTTGTTTGTTTGTTTGTTTGTTTGTTTGTTTGTTTGTTTGTTTGTTTGTTTGTTTGTTTGTTTGTTTGTTTGTTTGTTTGTTTGTTTGTTTGTTTGTTTGTTTGTTTGTTTGTTTGTTTGTTTGTTTGTTTGTTTGTTTGTTTGTTTGTTTGTTTATTTATTTATTTGTTTGTTTGTTTGTTTGTTTATTTGTTTATTTGTTTATTTGTTTATTTGTTTATTTATTTATTTATTTATTTGTTTATTTATTTGTCTATTTATTTATTTATTTATTTATTTATTTTTTGAATATTTATCTTATTTGAATTAGTTTTGAATTAAGTTTTGTTTTGATTTTTAATTTGAGCATCCTCAAGGGTAAGGCTATCCTTTATGGAGCATATATTTGACTGCTGTTTGTTTTGGGGGCTTTGGTCTTTTGTCATTGTTCCTTTAACCAGAGGCCGAATGTGCGACAGCATTTGAATGTCTAATATATGTGAGTCAACCCTCCCTTCGGGGAGAGGGAATCTAAGACAATGACAGCTGTATGTTCTAGGCAGTTTTATTCTACTTTTTTTATCACTTATCGTATTTATTTATTTGTTTATTTATTGATTTATTTGATTATTTATTAATTTATTTATCTGTTTATTTATATATTCATTTACTTATTTATTTATTTACATTACTTGTTTATTTATTTGTTTGTTTATTTACTTGTTTATTTCTTTGCTTGTTTATCTATTATTTATTTTGCTATTTATGATTTACATTACATCACTTTACATTACGTCACTTTACATGACGTCACTTTACATGACGTCACTTTACATGACGTCACTTTACATGACGTCGCTTTACATGACGTCACTTTACATGACGTCACTTTACATTACGTCACTTTATATTACGTCACTTTACATTGCGTCATTTTACATTGCGTCACTTTACGTTACGTCACTTTACGTTACGTCACTTTAGGTCATTTCACTTTACTTCACTTCACTTCATTTTAAGAAGTATTTTAGTCTTTCATTGGGTACCCAACTAGCTCAATATTATTATATATTTTGGGTACCCAGTCACTTAATTATAAATCTTTACTTGTAATTACTTTATGGACACTAGTATTGGAAATAAAATATTGTTGTTGTTGTTGTTTCAACTCACTATAGTATATACATGGTTGAAAATACTTAATGAGATGTGTAATTTTCTGAATGTTTTTTATTGAGTGTTTAAATAAATTTGAATAATACTGGTTTCCAAGAAACTTGGAAATTATTTTGGCTACATGAAACTAGGTCAGTATGTGAAATGATGGATAAAAGGAATAAAGTTCGCGGTTCTGAGATCATGGAATTTATTTGGTTCTGGTACGATCACAGTAGGGGTTCACAGAAATCGATAACGTGGTTCCAACAAACCTGGATATTGCATTCAGAGCGTTTTTGGTTCTCTAGATATTCGTTGAGTAATGCCCCTAGATCACTATGTATTGGTCCACTTATTCGACATGCATTTTGTTCCAATGAACCACAAAAAGTGTGTGGGTTGCGGTTAAATACTTAACTGATCACATACTGATTCGAAATCATGAAAAATGATAAAAAATATTAATAGGTTAGGGGAGAATTACACCTTCGAAATGGTATGTGGTAAGTAGTAAAAACATGAGGTATAACAAGATAAAATAGCTTCATATTCGCCACTTTCTCCATTGCCATAATACTTTGCGCTTTTGACCCGCATTGATCTTAGCCTGTTGACAAAGTGAAGAGGACAGAAACCTGTGTTTTCTGCAGGCCTAACAATTTTATGCATATATTTTTTCTAAACTTTTGGATTTCTATAATTTTGTTGTAAGAGCACATAAAAAATGATTTTACCTCCCTCCCTTCAAGGTGCAAACATTACGGTACGAAAGTGGCGAATTTGAAAATAGCCAGGTTTACCATCTTTTTCAAGGTAGCTCTAAAACGTTTTTTCCACATTGAAAAATGCAAACACTGAAATATAATTCTAGGAATAGCAACCGCTTTGCTTAGAACGTGTTTTTTCATTTGATCTGAAGTTGTTTTAAGAAGAAAGGCAAATTTAAATTTGAACTTTAATGGAACGATTGTTATTAGGTATTTTGCAACGAAACATTGCTAAGTTCTAGCACTTTTATCAATTCTATTTTCATTCCTGACAGACCAATAATACATGCACATTGTTTGAGGAAAAATTGAAAGTTAGAGCTACAATAAGTATTTTCATTCCATGTTTAGAAATATTCTATTGTAAAAGTATTAGATGTTTGTGAAAGTTGCTCGTCTAGATTAGTTGTCTGAGTCAATGAAATGTTTCTCAGAGGTTCAGCTATAGTTATGTGTCTGGTATATGTAGGAGTTGTGGTTAGGTATAGGAACCATTGCTGTTGTAGTCGGTCTATTGTTGTCGATATTGTCTGTCGGTTTGTTTAAAATAAGTGTATCGTTCGTTCGTTCGTTTGTATGATATTGTGAATTAATGAGTCTTTTGTGAGTTGCTGGTAATAGTTGTGATTGGTTAGGCTGTTCTTTTTCAAAGCGTGTGTAGCAAATTTTTAGTGTAAGTAGTTGTCTGTAGTTGGTACAATAAGTAATGCACTCTGTTGTCTGGTATGTCGGTGGTGTTTCACAATGTGGTTAGTTCTGTCTTTGTTTTTGTTCAGTTAGTCTCGTTTTCAAGTTTCTACCCGTCTCACCAATGTATGTGGTCTGGCAGTAGACGCATTTGCTCTTGTAAACTGCGTCCTGTCTGCCTTGAGTCAGTAAATTACATAGAGAGTTGGTGAGACTGGCAAATAACGAGACTAATTAAACACAAACAAGCGAACCACGTTGCGGGACACTACCGACAAACCAAACACAACATTGACTGGAACTCGACAGAGTGCATTACTTATTGCATCAACTACAGACAACGACTCACACTGAAACGTTGGTACTCAATCCTTAGAACAACAACCGTTAAACCGACCACAACAACTACCAGCACATTACAAGACTTATTCACAACGTCATATGCCAACTAATAAACAATTGACTTATTTTGAACAAACCAACAGACAATATCCTCAACAATAGACTGACTCCTACACCCATTTTCCCGTACATAACCTCAACATAAGTGTACAGTTGAACCTGTGAGAAACTTTTTACTTGACTTTGAACTTTGACTTGACTGCAATCAAGTTTGTCGAAACGTAAGTCACCACACCACTACCACCACCACCACCACCACCACCACCACCACTACCACCACCACCTCCAATAGTATTTCTTAAGACTGCACTAATCTAGACGAGCAACTATTGCAAACATTGATACTTCTAATGCTTCTTTACCTTGTAAAAATACTCTTAAGTTTTAACTATCATAACTACACTGTTAATCTCAATGAGTTAACTTTTACTGCAAAATAAGTCTGTCCTTTTGCAGTAAGACTAACTCCTTGACATTACCAATGTAGTATTTGTACATCCTCCTTGCTTGTTCAAATAAAGCTCCTAAAAACAACGCTGAGCAGGTGCATAAAAGAGATAGTGCATATAAAAAGACTTTATCCTCCCCTACCTTCTCGCCTCTCGCTCCCTCCTCTCCTTTCCCCTTTCACTCTTCCTTGAACCAACTGTGAATTCGAACCACACCTTCCTCGCGTGTACGTCACTGGTCTTCACCACTGCGCCATCATGACTATCATACTAGCTGAAGTTTTTAACTAGTATTTAAGCTAACCATTTTGCCACTCCCCTAAAAATTCATAGATAAAAATCCCAACCATGCCAGGATTCGAACCACACCTACCTCGGGTTTAAGTCACTGGTCTTCCCCACTGCGCTATCACGACCCTCACACTAGTTAACGTTTGAAACTAGTATTTAAGCTAACCATTTTGCCACTCCCGTAAAAATCCTAACCGTGCCAGGGTTTGAACCACACCAGCCTGGATTGTAAGTCACAGTTCTTCACCACTGCGCCACCACGTCTTTCACATTAGCTGATGTTTGAAATTAGTATTTAAACTAACAATTTTGCCACTCCCTAAAAATTCATAGCTAAAAATATCGACCCTGCCAGGGTTCGAACCACACCTACTTCGGGTGTAAGTCACTGACCTTTACTACTGCGCTGCCAAGACTTAGATGCTAACTGATGTTTAAAGCTTGTACTTAAACGCACAGAGTCATGGTGGGGACGGCAATAATGTTTGTTATACCCCCTACCCCCCTTTCAGGTTTGTTTCCCCCTACCCCCTCAAACTATCAACAGTTGTTATACTAAGAGATACTCTGGTTGTAGACCGTACTAAAACCCGCCACAACCACCACGTGTTTTTCCTTGTTAAACAATAGGAGTGCCGTGCCCTTATAGCAACACGCCCTACGTATCAGATTATTATGGGACAGACTCGTATCGACTGTAGTAGTGTGCGGAACACTGATAGTATCCATAGGAGTGTCCAGAACACTAGTAGCATTCCTAGGAGTGTCCAGAACACGGAGAACATGCGGAAGAGGGCTGGAACACTAATAGCGTGCATAGGAGTGTCAGGAACACTTGTAGCATGCGCAGAGTCAGGAACACTTGTACTATTCCTAGCAGTGTCTGGAACACTTGTAGCATCCGTAGGAGTGTCAGGAACACTTGTAGCATCCGTAGCAGTGTCCAAAACACTAATAGCATGGTTAAGAGTGTCCAGAACACTAATAGCAAGCGTAGGAATGTCCAGAACACTAACAACATGTAGGGATGTCCAGAACACTAATAGCATGTTTAGGAATGTCCAGAACACTAATAGCATGCGTATGAATGTCCAGAACACTAATAGCATGTTTAGGAACGTCCAGGACACTAATAGCATGTTTAGGAACGTCCAGAACACTAATAGCAGGTGCAGGAATGTCCAGAACACTAATAGGAGGTGCAGTTGTCCAGAACACTAATAGCATGCGTATGACTGTCCAGAACACTAATAGCATGCACATGAATGTCCAGAACACTAATAGCAAGCATAGGAATGTCCAGAACACTAATAGCATGTTTAGGAACGTACAGAACACTATAATAGCAAGCCTAGAAATATCCATAACACTAATAGCATGTTTAGGAATGTCCAGAACACGTATAGAAGCCGTAGGAATGTCCAGGACACTAATAGCATGTTTAGGAATGTCCAGAACACGTATAGAAGCCGTAGGAATGTCCAGGACACTAATAGCATGTTTAGGACTGTCCAGAGCACTAATAGCAAGCGTAGCGATGTCCAGGACACTAATAGCATGTGTAGGAACGTCCGGACACTAATAGCATGCTTCAGAAATTCCGACTCCCCGGCATAGAGTACTTATTTATTCCTCCCCCGGTTAATCTGACCGTGCTGACGTCAAGATTGCTTATGACAGTCAACTTTAGGATTGGGAACAAGTTCTAAGGCCGCAATGCGTCATATGTTCCACTGGTAAGGTGGCGATGACTGGCACGAAATGTTTGACTGCTGGCCATCGGGAATGGCCTAGCCAGTTGTATATAGAGATCAGTGGTCTCACGTTTCGAGCGATTGGAGCCAAGGCCTTTTAATATAAAGTCAAAATGTTAGACATTACGTTTCATGTTTCATCACTGCACCAACCTTGCTATATTTCGACTTGTACTTCAACACTGCCCTCGCAGCAGGCTGCTTTTATTTCACTAGCTATTTCATTTTGTTCTTTCAGAGAGAGAAAAAAAAAGTATAAAATTACAACTCCAAATTCGGCGAGCACGAACGAGAAAAGTCCCATGCAAGGTGCTCACCGTAAAATTGAAATAAAATAAAAAGTAATGATATATACATAGATCTATCGAAGATTAAGTTGGACTAGACATGACAGGAACAATTCCTGCATATGGAATAGGAACAAGACGAATCTGGGTCAAAGGTAGTGTTCATGAGTTCAGTATAAGTTAGGCGTAGATAGGACTTAAACCTAGTTAAAAAAGAAAATATATCAGATGGTGCATGCTTATTGCTCATTTTGGATGGATAGTGACATCATACATGTATATCGACCATAATTAGAAATGTTCCTAGCAACGGAAATGTTCAAACAGCATTCATCTTACAAAATCTCTGGCGTTTCACTCCCCTCCTATTTATCTTCCTTCCAACCGTTATTTTATTTTCGGAACGCGCTCGGGTTTCCTTCGGCCCCGTAGCCCGCCTGCGATACGCTATAAATTATTAACAACATAGATGTAATAAAACGGCGTTTCTGATTGGCAACCATACGTGCTCCATTTAACAAATAGATTCCATTTTGCCGTTGTCTGTTCAGTTATAGATGCACAGATGACGTCACAATGTGGTAAGAACAAAAAATTACATCGTGTCTATTAAAGCATAACGGGAAGATAACATAGGCTGGGACTGTTTTTTCAAGTTTTGAGTTCATTATTTTTAGACACTACGTTTAGGATTATTGTCAAGGATAATCGATAAGCAAATTTTATCCTTATCGAATACCTAAACATTAAAAAATTTCTGAAATCAGAAATGTTAATGTTTACTACGGCTACTTCAGCCTCATATTATAAATGAACTACCTTTTATCCCGACTAAGATTGTATGCGCAGTCATAGTCCCTAGAATTATATTGTCTGGAGACGCGGCGAACATCAAAGCGGTTAATAATAAGCTACAATTTAGGTTGAGGGTGGCAAATAAGGTGCACAATCTTTTGTTTTACGTTCATTAATATTTATAAAGCAACGCTGCTATTGGTTGATTGCTTCATTATACCAAAAATACAATGTGTTCAGCAAGCGTTAAGGTGAAATAAGGTGCACAAACGTGAACAAAAACCTAGAACAAAAACTTTGGCCGCGTTTCCAGACAATTTATTTCTAGGGACTATGGCGCAGTCGAAACTCCGATTTCGTCTATATGACATGCCGAACGCATCAGTTATTTTGTATTCAATGTTTGCCGTGGCCCGTGAGAAACTATCAACGCAACGTTGAAACTTGAAATGGAATTTTCGTTACCCTCTTTTAACTTTTAAAACACAAATGAATAGTCGAGTCTTACTTAGTCTTTCCTGTCTGGTTCTAATTACCACGGCTAGTTCCCACTTCGATCTTGCAATGTTCACTCTAGCAAATTCACGCATGCGCAAACGTTTGGCAGCGGTGTTGGTTCCGCTTCTTAAAATCCATGGAAAGGCTTTGAGAAGCAAAATTCTAGGCCTGGAAATTTCTTGCCGGAAAATCGATAATTTGAAAATTGATAGAGACTTTAAAATCAGAGGTTTTTGAAAGTCCTGAAATTTTCCGACAGCTTTATGCTATGCAGATAGTTTAAGAATGCTAAAATAACTCATTTCAAGTTGCGTTGCTTGTTGGCGACGGTAGTTTATTTCGCCTTTTGTTTGAAAATTACACCTCTTGTAATGCGCCGAAAGCTTGGTTTCCATAGGCCTCCATACAATCGTCCCGATCCCCTAAATCTCTTCAGTCAGACTAGACAACAACACTCGTCTTACGGCCATTTTCCCCGCTTACGCAGGGGTTAGCTACAGCAGTTTCATCCACTTCTTCCTCTCTTGCGCATCCTCCCTTTTTAAATCACTCTCTCATGTCCCTCTCCACAACCTGACTCCATGTTGTCCTTGGCCTTCCCCTTCCTCTCACACCTTCCACCTGGTATGACATGCTTTTACGTGCCCAATCACCATCATGCATTCATCTTTCCGTAGCAGGGACGTAGCCAGGGGGGAGCCGGGGGAGCCGCCCCTTTTGATATAAAACAACAGACATGTAACTACAAAACTGATGCAATAGGAATTGTGCCAGGAAATAAAAGTGTAAACAGTGTATTCAATCTACTGAGTGTATGCATTTGAAGTATATATCTATGTGACGTTTAACGTGTTTTGGGTATTTTATATGACGTTTTTTAACCTTTAAAGTCTGTAAAATCTTCCTCCAAATGCCAGGAAATGGCATTTCAGCGACTCTCGATTTCAAAATTTCCCGGGAGGCATGCCCCCGGACCCCGCTAAAAATTTATTTTGATTTCGGCTCCCCCCTTTCAAAATCCTGGCTACGTTCCTGTTCTGTAATACATGCCCCAGCCATCTCAACCGGCTCCACCTCACAACATCAGTCACCAACTCAATCCCCATTCTTTCTCAATTTCCCATTCTTTTAATCAGACCAGAGATATCGGGAATAGCCCAATCTGATTGGATGGATTCAGGCGATCGGGACGATCTTATGGAAAACAGGCTTTATACAAGTTGTACATATGCATGCATGCGAACAGATTGATGCCGATTTAAACTGAAAAGAGCAGTTGAAATTAAACTGACGAGTGGAAATTTCAGAAATTCCGAGTTGGTTCAGTTTACTTGTAACTGCTGCCCTGGCTAGACGTTGATGTCACTGGACGGGGAAGACGGGCATGCGAGATCGGATACGAACGTTTTTTTGTAATACAGTCTGTCAGGTCTTTGTTTAAGAGTTTCGTAAGAATTGCGAATTGCATGTTCTGTACATATTTTCAGTGGATTGCGGTAGCACACACAAGGCGAGGACATTCGGTAGGCAATGGGCTTGTGTTTGTTCTTGTTTATTTCGGTTTATTCGTAACTTTTGTTACAACATTGGGTTTACTTTGTATATATTATTTAGTTTTATGTCAAGTTTCTTGGAGCAATAAAAGATCTACTTTCAACTGCGCTGTCGATCTGTTGCGTTTGCTGCCAAGAGCTTGTCAGTTTTAATAAATAAGAACGAATAATTCTGGCACATGCGGTGTGTCGCTATATTTTCAAACTTATACGAGCCGGGAGTTACATTACTTTTAACCCATTCACTAGTATTATATTGTTATTGTGGAACAACTTTATCTTTTTTAATTTGTCTAACGCCAGATGTTTTTACTTGTACAGCATCAATTATTCAATAGACTTGGTTGGTTACCTTTTTATGTAGAGTCGGATATTAGAAAATGTCTATTGCCACTTTGGAGTATTTAAACAAACTGTTAAATTTAAATAACCAACAACATTCGAGAAACACGCGCAGTGCTCGTTTAAGTTTAACAACACGGAAATACAATAGGGTTACAGAACCATGCAGGAAGAACTTTCTCAATCACCGCTATTAGCCTTTGAAACAAACTGCCATTACGTCTGCGTTCATCTAGGTCCATTAATATCTTTAAGCATTCATTGTACAGTTGTTTTCGTAAGCACCAGAAAGAATTTAAACAATTCACGTCTTTCATTGATTTTAAATTTACGTAGTGCATATACTTCATGCATGTATTATAGATATTGATAATACTTTATACCTTTAATTGTACATATTCAGATATATAGATACTGTATTTAACAAATAGATGACATTTTTCCGTGCGTGTGTACTGTAATAACGCACAGATGACGTCACAGCGTGTAAAGAACAAAAAAGTACGCCACGAGACGCAGTCGAGTGGTGTGACTGTTCTTTACACGATGTGACGTTTTTTGTGCGTTGTTACAGTACACACGCACGGAAAAATGTCATCTATTTGTTTTATACATCAAATTTTATTATTTTAATAAGAAATGTTTGATATTTTTTGAATCGTCGAAAGGGCTATTGAAAAAGAGGTAAAATTTTCAATTCAGGTTTAATTATGTCATAGGTGATCTATACAAATAAAGCAATCTGATTGGGCGACAGAAGAAATAAGGCTGTCCTGAATGACTGTTTTTTCAGCTTCCGGTTACGCACGTATAATTTATGCAAATCATGATCTTGACAAATTGAAAGTTTATTCAAACTTCGTGTCTTCGTCGGCATTTCTAGCCAAAATATTTATCGTTGAACAAACAGATTAGTTCTTCTGAACGGGATCTTGCTGTCCCATATATATTTGGACGCTTCTTATGCTGCAAATTCAGCTGGGAAAGCATTTATCGTTGGAGAAGGCCGAGAAGCACGCGTACTATTAACCAGCGAAATTATATATGTTCTGTGTTTGGAAATCTTGTTGACAATGGCTGATATCTCCTGGATTTGTATGGCTGAACAGTATTTCCATGAAGAGGAATGGAAATTGTATCAGAAAATTTCTGAAGCTGCGGAGGGAGTAGATAGCGTTGTGCGCCGGAGACGAAGGTAATTGAATGACCGTATTTATGTCGGTAATTTTAATATGTCAGTGTCGTCGGACGACTTGATGGCCGTGTCTCTCATCACTGAGTGATATGTGTAATCCTCAGACAGTTGAAATGCACTTTATTTTGTACCAAGTTGAATCTTCAAACGTGTAATTTGATCAAATTTTTGTAAAACAAAATATTTTTTGCGACTTCGTTACGTCAGCTGTGCATGTGTACTTTAATAACGCATAGTTCTTAGCCAATCAGATTGTTTGTTTTTCTTTGGTTGTTGTACAAATAGTTATAGATACATTCTTGTACTTTTTGTTATTTTCTTTAGTGAGGGCCACAAGTTTGTTACTACTTTGTACTATTAAGTGACACCCTCTTTAAATAAAGTTTCTATCTATCTATCTATCAATGCGAATGGGAGAAGTCTCGGAAGTCCTAGTCCAGTTTTGGTCCCGCTCCCCCAGTCCTCGCGAGAAGATGCATGGTCTAGGGAAAACTGCATGCGCATGCTCTCATTAAACCAATCGCAGCCAAGGCGGAAGTGAAGACCATGTGCATTGCACCCGCCCTTCGGCGCGCCTTCTGTCGCGAAATTTATCTTAAAGCCTGGTTTTCATATGTCGCCGATCGTCGCCGACCCATGATTTAGATGCATGTTAAGTAAAAGAATAAAAGCACTGCTTTTCTGCATTGTTCTTTGTTACTTAACATGCTGCTGCACTTTCTGTTTTAACATGCATCTAAATCACAAATCGCCGACGATCGGCGACATATGAAAACCAGGCTTAACGCATTGAAGGATGGCGACATTCTGACACCAATTATTGAACTTTAAGCAACCCTTGAAGACCTCTTTGTTACTGGTAGACCAACGATTTCTACACAGTCACGTCGGGAATACTGAATACTGATCAAATTTATTTGTATTGTATTGTATTGTATTGTATTGTATTTGTTCATTGTGTTGGCTAATAATATTAGAGAGTCTCAGTACTTCAGCCTTCAAGCATTTATTCTCCTTTATGTTTGATTCTCATTTTGCATTTCTTCGACTCTTTTGCCTATTGAGGCGAATTTATCGCTCAAGAAGACAAGAAGTTAACACTCTCTTATAGATCATCCATCATTTGTCCATGCAATTGGCTTCAGTTTTTGCTCATCTTTTACAATACAAATAAGGACAACAGACAACAGTAATAAATAAAGAAAACACAAAATACTTGTGAAATATTGCAGAGCTCAAAATATTGCTGCCATCTTTCCCGACAATTAACTGCAAAAACACTAATAACCGATATAAAGATATTCCTAGATATAAAAAGTACGATTATATATATAAATACAAATATGCTTACTAAAATAATCACGTACTGCTCGCACAAATAATTTCCGTGATGATAGCAATCTAATTTCTAAAGGTGAATGGTATCTAATTAAAAAGAATTAAAAGTGTTCGTTTTTGCGCTCTGAATTATTTTAATTAGATACAAGCAGCAACTCGCTGTAAGCCCGTTTCTGCGATGACTGCAAAAGTCGCTTTTCAACGTTGTGTAGTATGTAAATCTTTTTTAATGAAACTCCACGGGGGCTGAGAAGAAAACATTGAAGTCTTTATCTTCGTACCACCTGCTACCCTCCTCTGACCATATTTAGCAGCTGCTTTTGAGTGGGTTGCGGTACGCCGTCGTTTGTTTTCACTTTAATCCGTTGTTACCTCGCCGAATAATGAGAGGGAATAAATACAGCATATCGTTTTCAAAGCTTTGAACCACCTACAAGAACTTATTTTAGGTTTAGCCTACCATTTTCAATGGTTTTGTGACTTTTGTCGTCTTAACATATCGTATATATGTGCTTTATCCGTTCTGGATTTCAAAACGTCAATATCGGATAATTCGTAATATTGTCACAGACTCCTGGAGTATGAGTAAAATTTTCCGTCGACGTGGCCTAGCCTTACTCTCCGGACTCCTGGCTCTACTGGCTGCCGCTATTTTGATCACCGCATTGGTAAATGATCCTCACAAGCCCGAGACAAGACCTTGGTCATCCTGGGTCCAGGCTAACTTGAGTCGTACGATAGAAGTGAATGGAGTCAAGAAAGATTTACCGAAAACTGGTTGGAAGTATTTTGGTATATTTAAAGGCTACAAGGAGAAGTCCTATTCTGGGATCTACGATGGACTTAGGAAAGAATATTTTGAAGGTAGGCCTGTATCATATAGTTTGACAAGCTAGATATTGATTGAATCCGTTTAGGGTTTGTCATAAGTTCTAGCTCGCAACTCGGAAAAACAACTCGTGTATAACAGTTTATCTAACGAGTGCCATTCGTATTACGTAATACAGTTACTCAATGCCTTTAGAATTCACTCTTCAGCGAGCGTAACAGCGCCAAACGCTGAAAGTATCGTACAAAGTTTCCCAAGCAATACATACTACAAATCATTTCAATAAACGTTGATTTTCATTAATTTTCATAGAACTCACTCCGCGGGTTATATTTTCAAACTGCATAAACAGATAACAATATATCCGACATAGTTTAACCTCACTCTGGTTTAACTTAACTGAGTTTTGAATGTATCTTAGAAGGTTACTATTCATGACCCAACGTTCCAACACTCTGATCTAGTGTCTTCATCAGGGGTGATCGTTATGAAGAAAGGTCGATCCGTTATCGAACCGATCTATCAGCAAGATGTTGACAGCTAACATAAATATACCTAAATATACCTGCCATTTCATTTCTCATTTTTCGCTATCCATATTAAATTGCAGAGCTTTATTAAGTTTATTAATGCTTGTGCATTTATTGATTGAATATTGTCTTGGTACAGTATTTCTAGATCTGTTGTGTCCCTGTTTACCGCGTGCGATATTGTAAATTTTAGTGTTTGGTTGCTATAGTGATTATGAAGTTATATTTGTCACAAATCTATATCCTTATACGTCCGAAAATTATTGCTCTTACCACTCTCACCACGATCATATATTTAGACATTGTTGACACATAAATGTTTAGAAAGATAAATTTTACCGCATTGTGTCTCAGCACCGACTTCACAGGCAGCCCAGACTTGTACTCCTTTAGATTAGGGTTGTGCGGTTGACAGTATGACAGTTGCATATCAAGGATTTGAATAAGAATTCGGAATAATATAAATTGAAAAATAATGCCGTATTTTCATTAAATCTATAAAATAAACTTACTTTTAACAGTTTAACTTTAATATTGTTTACCTTTAGTGAGTTGAGACTTGTAATACACGATTTTCGAATCTCAGTTCTGAATCGCGATCAAACTCATTTCAATTCATAACATCAGGCAAAGAGTGACAGTATTAATTTGCATTGCATTTAAATTTCCAAACTCATTTATACGGCGACATCAGCTAGCTAGATGTTATGAACTGAAATGAGTTTTATCCTGACTCAGAACGCGTCCTGCTGATGCGCTGAAATTCGAAAATCGTGTATAGCATTACTTTGAACTACGGCCGTTCAAAGTAATGCTATTACAAGTCTCAACTCACTAAAGGTAAACAATATGATCAGTTAAATTGTTAAAAGTAAGTTTATTTTATAGATTTAACAAAAATACGGCAATATTTTTCACATTATAACCGAATTCTCATTCAAATCCTTAATATGCAACTGTCATACTGTCAACTCGAGCGTTGAATTGGTTACCCCTGTATAGACCACAATGCATTGCGAATTCAAGATGCCGACGCCCTCATAGTCGATCTGTTTGGCTGTTTTATAGACCTTATTCAAAAATGGCCGCCGAATTAAAATTCTTTTATATACATATAAATTAGCCCTTCTGAACTCGTTTTCATTTGTGAAATTCAAAAGAATTTTTACTTTAAAGGGTATTAGCAATAAAAAATAAGTTTGTCTTATTTGAAAGAACTCGTCAAATGGTATAAGAAGACCTTTTACAATTTTTCCGTATTTGTTTTCGTTTTGAAAATATTTCGACCAAAGACAGCGTGCCGTCCACCATATTGTTGTAATATTGGGTCTAATTAAATGGGAAATTAGTGACGGGTAAACCATGAAACTACTCCGTAGGCGACCAGATTTCCATGGAAGGCTTTTTAAATGTTGTGGGTCAATTTAAAATGGAAATAGAGCAACAAAAAATCGAGTTTCTAGCTCATAATGTCATAAGGTTGGCAAGATAAACATTTCTCTTTACCCTGGTTGTGTCTTCACATGCATAATTTTGCATATCGAAAATAATTCCAAGATGGCGGACAGCATGCTGACTTTAGTCAAAATATTTCCAAAACCAAAACAGATACGGAAAAATTGTAAAAGGTCTTCTTATACCATTTGACGAGTTCTTTCAAATGAGACAAACTTAATTTTTATTGCCAATACCCTTTAAAATTTAAAACGAGGTCATAATGGCTAATTTATATGCACATAAAATATTTTGCTGGCCATTTTTGAGTAAGATCTATTCTATAAAATTAATCGAACTACATGAATTTTGCATACGGTGGAGTTCCCAAAGTATAGTGGTTCCCTGAAGGCAAGGACTACCCGGAATAAAGTTATAACGAGTTGCATTTAACTGATATAACTAGTCTGAAAAAGACGCTTACCGGTGATGGACTGACGTGAGAAACTCTAAAACCACGGTTTAATTAAAGGGGTAACAAATACGGAAAAATAAGGTCTTCTTATACCATTTGACGAGTTCTTTCAAATGAGACAAACTTAATGGGCAACAAAAACAAAAAAATTCAAAATCAAACCAATGACATGAAGATACAATCTAGTGTGTTATTTAGACCCAAAGTATTCCAATAAAACAACTTCATTGCACTTTTTAAGTTGCTAATCTGAATCAGTATCTGCCATCTTGGATACATTTTTGATATGCATGTGACGTCACAAGCTGGGTAAAGTGAAAACTTTAGTTGGCCATACTTTCACATATATAAGTCTGAAACTCATTTTTTGTAGATGATTTTCATTCTTGATTAATTAAACCACAACACTTTAGGAGTATACCACAGAAATTCAGTTGCCAGAAGAATAAGTTTCATCATGTTTACCCAGCTTGTGACGTCAGTTAATTAGGCAAGGTCTTACAACCAGATGGCGAACGGCAAGATTGTCTTTTGTCGAAATTAGTGATGTTGTTTGGCACAAGAGTTGTTTTGTTTACTTGGATTACCATCACAAGACAGTTTGTTAATCAGAAATTAAAAAATGTGTACTTGTAATTTTGGTTACTCTTACATTTTAATGTAAGGTTTTAAATGCAAGGTCATAAATACACAGTTCAAATTCGTGTCTTTGTATAACTAAGCTAGCAGAAACAAACTCGCCAAATAAACATGTGTATGCATGTGTGACAATTTGTATTTGCATCATAAATATATCAAATATCTAGCTGGTGTCATATATACCAACACTTTTTTGTTACCCGAGAATAAGGGCCTCCGAAAGTAACGGCTACCTGAAAATAACAGCTACTTGAAAGTAACAGCCTCCCGAAAGTAACAGCCTCCCGAAAGTAACAGCCTCCCGAAAGTAACGGCTACCCAAAAGTAACGGCTACCAGAAAACAACGGCCTCCCGAAAGTAACGGCTACCCGCGAAAATAACGGACTTCCAAAAGTAGACTACCCGAAAGAAACAGCTACCCGAAAAACAAGGCCTCGCGGAAGTAGCGGCTCTGATGGGCGCTAATCTCGAAAGTAGTTACGGGGGCAAAACGGGGACCGCTTTGGGAATTCCGGTAGCACTGTCTTATCATTCACACCATAGATAATAGAAGGGGAGCTGGATAGGAAACTTACGAAACCGGAAACGATGTTTGCACAACTTGCTATGGTAATTATACACGTATTGAGACCCCGTTTACACGACGCCAGTACAATTTGAAAACGGAACAAAATCATGCCGTTTAACCCATGCGTTTACACGATACCGGCACAAAAATAACATGAAATGTTATATGCTGTATTTGCATACCGCCATGATTTTGTTCCGTTTTCAAATTGTACCGGTGTAACATGACCAGATGCCCCCCCCCCCCCTTCAGAATGCCCCCGGGGCATCTGGTACTAGGACCAGATGCCGGTCGGGCATCTGGTGCTAGGACCAGATGCCCCCCTCAGGACCAGATGCCCCCCTTTTGAAATCCTTTAAAATACTTCTTAAACCAAGTTCGAAATGTATTGAAACTTGTTTCGAAATTAACAATAAAACTCTTAGATTTCGAGTTCGAAAGTTTTATTGTTGTTTTATTGTTGAAAGTTTTATAAAACGAGTTCGCAAGCGTTCGATCGACGTTGAAATGTCTCCCAAAACGCCATTGAAATGTTAATCGCTGTCGGCAATGATTAATGTATTTGTTTTTCTATTTTTTAAACTGAGTGCTTCGGAGAAAAACCCGTGCCGAAATAGTGCCTTTTTCAGAGTATACCACCCCCGAAAACAGAGGTCTATTTCAACGCTTCGAAACATCAGCTCAACGAAGTAACAATCAATAAAAAACGAAACTTGAATATGTATTTAATAAATTGGAAATTCGGCATATTCTAATGCACTTCCGCATGCTGGCTTTCAGGGTTATTCATACGCCTCCATTTTTTGCGGAGGTATATTTATTCTTAGGCGTCAGATATTTACTCTTACTGAGTACATATGGCTATCAGACTATTGCACGTTATTCGATATAGTTATGGTGTCAAAATAATGAAAGAGAAAGTCCGAAAGCCACCACGCGGAAGTGCAATTAGAATTTCAATTTTATCAGGGGTCATGGTCGTGGTCATGGTCATGGTCATGGTCATACCGAATTTCCAATTTATTAAATACATGTTCAAGTTTCGTTTTTTATTGATTGTAACATCGTTGAGCTGATGTTTCGAAGTGTTGAAATAGAACCCGGGCTCGTGTGAAGGCCCCTAAGGGGCAATAATGCACCTAACTGGTGGCCCCACGTGGCTAAAATCAGATACTGCTGAACTTTTGTGATTTATTACACTATTGTTGAATTTCAGCAATA
Source organism: Corallium rubrum (assembly GCA_964035015.1). Classification (NCBI taxonomy): domain Eukaryota; kingdom Metazoa; phylum Cnidaria; class Anthozoa; order Scleralcyonacea; family Coralliidae; genus Corallium; species Corallium rubrum. The sequence goes on along the minus strand of OZ036007.1, from coordinate 1,247,280 downwards.
GCTGATCCATGGTCATGCGGGATCACCCGTTAGGTGATTATAGCCCCTTATAAGTGTATAATTACCATAGCAAGTTGTACAAACATCGTTTCCGGTTTCGTAACATTGTTTTTTCCTATCCAGTTCCCTTTGCATTATCTATGTTCACAGTACCAGCTTTCTGCTTTTGAATTATTTGCTTAAGATTATTCAACGAGGCGTGCAATTTTAAAGACTCCTCGCTTTATTTAAAAGGCTTTACTGGCACATTAACCTGTCAATACAGTGTTGTGCAAAAGCAACTCGAATATATATACTATAGCATTCGGTCAAATTTACATGGTTTGTAACTTTCTGACTTATTAAACTAAAAATCCTTGTTCTAGTCAAACAAACTTTTAAAGCGTTTATTTAACTTGATAAATTATGTTGTGCATGTGGATCAGCTGGTTTCCTGGTAACAGGAAATCAGTAATTCAAATTAAGCATCACAGTAAATGCTTGAATAGTTAAGTCGACCCAATAATAATTTAAAGCAGAGCAAAAGATACTGCTTTATTTCTACTACAGTAAAAGAGTAACTTGCTAAAGTAAGAAGACAAATTACTACCCATGAAATCCTAATGCGAACCATTCGAAAAGATGGGCAAAATTTGTCGTCGTAATTCGTTGTTTTTCTTCGCTGGTCTCGTGGCACTCGTTGGCGTCGCAGTGATTATCTTTGCTCTGATAAACGAAGAATGGGTTTATTCAGAGCTTGAGCGTAACATACCAGAGAGCAACAAGACCTCGAAGGCTAGTAACGATACATCACATACACGCTTTGACGCCGGATGGAAGAAATTTGGATTGTTTAAAGGGTGTAAAAATATTAAATATGCCAAATTATATAGCAGTGTCAGAAAAAAGTGTTACAAAGGTATTATTATTGACTAACTAGCGTAGTTTCTACTGTAAGCTTCCTCGTTCCACGAGGGCTCCTTTCTGCTATAACTTAAACTCCTGTATTCTAAACGTAAAAGCCAACTCACACTCACATTCACACTCACAATCAATGAGTGGCACTTCACACTCCATAAGTGCAACTCGAGTGACAATAAGTCTTCACTCGCCCTCACTGAGTATGAGACTACACTCACTCTCCGGCCAAATATTATTCATTGTATTCAATTGAATGGTTGGAGAGTGAGTGAAGTATCATACTCAATGAGTGGAGACTTAGTGAGTGTTGGGTTGAACTTATTGCGTGTGAGAGGCGTCTGCCACTCATTTGACTGTGAGGGGAGCTTTTAGAATACAGACGAAATAGTAGCCTGCGCCGCAGACGACTAAACCCCGGTATAGTACGTCTATACCGGGGTTTAGTCGTCTGCGGCGCAGGCTAACGAAATAGTTGTACGTTACGTTTGCAAGCTTGGTCTAATGGGACGTTTGGTAGATGTTTCAAATATACTCAAAAAAGACAGAAAATATTAAAATTCTTTGTTCCTCTAATTTTGTTAGTTTTCACGGAATTTGAAGACGTGTTCAACTTGAAAATCCTGTACGCCGTGCTGGGCTGTCTTATCGTTGGAGCCGTTGTCTTAATTCTGTGTGCTGTGCTCAGCTTTTATAACGAGTTTACAAAGTCTTCGTACGTCATCTTAGGATCTGTTGGTCTTTATATTGTCAACGGTGTAGCATGTAAGCGAATGATCCATGTTATTTTGTCAATCCTAACGGGTTAATTATTTAGTGTGGAAATACAATGTGTAGATTGAGATGTTCACGGTACTGACAACCATCATTACCACAATTACCACCTTTACCACTATCACCACTACCATCACCACCATTGCCGCAAACACCACAATTAACCACCACCATTATTACCATTATCACCAGTCCACCATTTATAAAACTGAACAACGACGACGACGATGACAACAACCACCAGTACAACTACCACCAATATTACAATTACTACTAGTATTACAACAGCCACTACAACTACCACCATTACAATTCAGTACCACCACCACCACCACCACTACTACCACTACCACTACCACTACCACTACCACTACCACTACCACTACCACTACCACTACCACTACCACTACCACTACCACTACCACTACCACTACCACTACCACTACCACCATCACCATGGCTATTATTACAACCACCACTGTAATTATTACCACTACACCGCTATCATCATTAAACCACCACCGCCACTACAACTACTACTATACAACTACCACCAATAGCACGACCATTCTTAATACAACTGCTACTACTACAACAACTACCATCACCATCGCTATTTAGGACATATTTAGGACCAACCACAAGAGCGGCTGCATCAACAAAAGCAACGGCGGCAACAACAACAACAACAACAACAACAACAACAACAGCAGCAGCAGCAGCAACAACAACAATAATAACTGCAGGAGCAGCAACAACAACAGTAGCTGCAGCAACAACAGCAGAAGCAGCAACAACACCACCAACGACGATGACGATAAGGACAGCAAAAAGACCAAGTTGTCATTCATAGTCAAATTGAGATCCGCTTAAAAAGTAAAACCTAGGAATTACCAGAACTATTTGAGCTAAAAATGAAAATTATTTCATCAATACATAATCTGACTGTGTTTTATTTTCATTATTTTAGTTTTTTTCATGTTCGTCGGAGTTTGCCTTTTCTCTGGACTGTACCACCAACAGATCAGAAACAACGTCTTAACAAGTAGTGAGATTGAAGCTGGCTTCAACAGCGAAGGAAAAACAACGTTGAAATTCTCTTTTTGGATTGTCGTGGCTGCTTGCATCCTGCCTTTGATCAACATTTTGCTCACATTTTTAAATAGCGCTAAAGCAAAGAGCTATTTCAACAAGAACACCACCATACCGACCAGTAATGTTGACGGAATGATGTTGTACTAGACTATACAAGCTTTAATTTGGCCACCAATATCAGTAAAACGTTTAAAGAATATCTTGAAGTCCAGGGTAATGGCAATATAAATTAAGTTTGTTTAATTTGAAAGAACTTGTGAAATGTAAACGAAAGACCTTTTTCGTGTCTTTTTCGCATTTCAATTTGTTTGATAATTATGTAATATATCAACAACGAGTTTTGAGGGGATCCACAGGGGCCGCGGAGCGTCTTTTAAAGTGGGCGGGGGTGGGTAGGTGGGGCTGAACAGGAGCGGATCTTGAGCGTCGTAGGCGTGAGGCTTTCTATGGAGGTTCGGGGGGGGGGGCATGCCCCCCGGAAAATTTTGAAATATGAATGCATTTCCTGCATTCTGAGCGGTGATTTTCAGTCAGTTCAGAAGTTTATAAAATTTCATATTTTGGAGTTTTGGACTGGGTTTTTTTTTATGTTGACAACATACGTACAGTACAGCATTTTGGGGGAAGATTGTGAAGAGTTTTTTATCACTGATCAAAATCATCAAATCATGCCAGGTTTAGCTGTTTCTAATAATTTTTATTAAACCTACACGATTCGCAGATGATATGTGTTGACAGACTAGCCCAAATTAAGATGTGCATTTTCTTGTGAATTGAGTTTTTTGGGGTTGTTTGGGCGCGTTTTACTTTAGGAATGGATGCTTTGGACTACACAAGAAACAACTGCGAATTACCACATTATAGAATCATATATACATGCAAACAATTACCTAACATACAGTGGACATGACAGTTTCAATTTTTCAAAGCTTTTATTTTTTCCCCTGGGCTAAAAATTGCCCCCCCCCCCCCAGCCCCCCCGCCTCCGCGGCCCCTGATCCAAACACGAGAAAACATGATGAAACACGATAAACGAGTGGTTGATATGGCATCTCAATCAAGCGATGTCAATTGAAAAATACAATTAAAATAAACCCTCATGAGATTTTACTCATGATTGCGTAAAATTTACTCATGCAGCAACTTGTTTATTTTGCATAGATAATTGAGGTCTTAAGAATTAGATGAACACCGGTTTTCATCTAATATCTTGGGTTTCACTGGAGTATCCAACTTCAATCTGGTGATTGAATGAACTATTATAATAGAATTTCAGGGTATTGCGCGCGCATCATTTTGCACAGGAATTGGCGGGCTCTTGGCTGGCTCCCCACAAAGTAAGCAACGGCAAACAGACTTGCTAGCGAGCCAACAACAGCAGAATAACAGTGTTGAACACCCAGAAACTGTATCTATACTTTGTTGACTTTAAACAGTATGTTTACTTTGAGGGGAGCTTGCCAGTTTTTTGAAAATGATGCGCGCGCAACACCCTGAAACTCGCCTATTGGCTTATTATCTCATGAATTATTAATGAGTTTGAGAGGTAAAGGAGATGGTCTCTGATGTCATACGCAGGGCCACAATTTCACACATGGCAAACTCAGTTATATTTCCAAGTTTGTTCAACAAAATCACTTGATCATCAACTGTGCAAATTAAATTTAACTCCTCGTAACACTTCATGTTAGGCGATTATGGAGGTATAAGTGATTTTGCAAAGCATGAAAATGCTGTATGTACCCTTCTTATGACGTCTGAGACCATCTCGTCATTTACGTATCAAACAAACTGAAATATCTTAGAAACCGCAGAATGATACAGAAAAGTTATAAAAGGTCTTCCATTGCAATTTCTTTCAAATTAGACAAACTTAATTTATATTACCCATGCTCTTTAACAGACTGTGTTTCCATCTCAGTGAGTATCTCCATCTCAGTGAGTATTTCCAGGTAACATGGACTTGTGTCAGTCCGGTATTTCAGTCGCATTTCATCACGTTCCTTGAGGGTCCACAATAGGCTTCTTAAATCCCGCATTGCGCTCGAATTTTGCTAACCTTCCCGTATCCCGACAAGTTTGGTTAGCTGACACAATCTCGACCAATGTCTTCGTTATTTAGAAAACCCCGATCCTGTTGTTCAATCTCCATATTTTCAGATATTTCAGAATCATGACAGCAAAAATTTCAAGATCTCGTTTCTTGTCATTTTGTTTTTTAAAATTCCGAGTCTCGTCCATTTTATCTCTTGTATCCCGTTTCTTGTCATCAAAATAATCCTTATCCCGCGTGCTAATAAACCTATTGTGGACCCACTTGGTTTTCAGGTTTTCAAAAAACAAAATATTGGTGTGGTTCAATAAGTAATATATGAACAACGAGAGCGAGTGTTTTACCGGGATATTCGACCAGAAAAGGAGCGACAAATACCTTAATTTTATCGTTCCCGACACACCGTAACTGTCTGTTGCTGAGAAGGCGACCAGAGTTTATTAGCTCACAAGCCTATCTTCGCTTGGCTGTTTTACCGATTCGTTTTGTCGTTCAACCGTTGTTCTTTGAAAGAAAATTACTATAACCAAAGCGAGATGTCATGAAATTTAGCTGGCGATGAGTCATGATGTTTGTTTTCTCTATTCATCTGATATGTCTGTTAGGTTGTGTTGAATGCGTAATTAAGATATTTGAGGAAGATCACTAGTGATTTTCATCAAATATCTTAATTACGCATGCAGGAAAAATCCATTGTCGTCTTTTGTAGCTGAGGGTGTTTCACCAGGATATCCAAATGCCATCTCGTGATCAAATGGCCCTTTATTATTGGTTAATTAGCTCATGAATTATTCATGAATTTGAGAAGTTGTCAAGGTTGTTTATTTTATTTAATGTAATATATTAATTGGCTAGCATTTAGCAACATAATGTTTCCATAAGGTAATATTCTTTTAATCGGATTTAGACTTAGGTATTCATTGTTGTATAAACGTTATATGAATATATTTCAAAGATAAACCGGATTACGATTTATAAGAACTGTAGGATTGTATGTTACATAGTTTTAATAATTAGTGACTTGGCTAAAGTTATTTTCCATTTTGTGGAGGTAACATTTTCTTACGTAGGGTTCTTCCACTTTTTGTATGAGTTTGGCCAGGGTGAGGATATTATGTCATTTCACACAGATTTTGGGTTAACAAATGCGATGTAATACCATACAAATGAATACAGTGCAATGCAATGTAATGTAATGGAATTCAATACAGTACAACGTAATACAATGCACTCTTCCACGTTTTGTATGAGCTTGGCCAGGATCAAGATATTATGTCATTTCACACAGATTTTGGGTTACAATGCAATGTAATACAATACAAATGAATACAGTGTAATGTAATGCAATACAATTCATTACAATTCAATACAGTACAATGCAATCGAATGCAATACAACGCAATCCAACGCGATGCCATGCAAGGCAATCCAATGAAATGCAATTTAATGCAATGTAATGCAAATGAAATACAATACAACAAAATCCAATGTAATCCAATAAAATTCAATTTAATGCAATGCAATGCAATCCATTGTAATGCAATGCAATGCAGTGCAGTGCAGTGCAGTGCAGTGCAATGCAATGCAATGCAATGCAATGCAATGCAATGCAATGCAATGCAATGCAATGCAATGCAATGCAATGCAATGCAATGCAATGCAATGCAATGCAATGCAATGCAATGCAATGCAATGCAATGCAATGCAATGCAATGCAATGCAATGCAATGCAATGCAATGCAATGCAATGCAATGCAATGCAATGCAATGCAATGCAATACAATGCAATTCGATGCAATGCAATTCGATGCAATACAGTGCAATGCAATGCAATGCAATACAAAGCAATTAATGCAACGTAATGCAATACAGTGCAACATTGCAATGTAATGCAATACGATGCAATGTAATGCAGTGCAATGCAAATGAAATACAAGGCAATACAATGCAACCCAATAAAAAAGCAATTTCGTACGAAGCTAAGGTACTATCATCTACTGACTGATCTACACAACTTTTGCAGTTCTTTCCCATCTCCCACATTCAAAGAAATCTTTTCGTTTTATTAAATTTGATTTGTATTTATAATTTAACAAATATATATAATCGAAATGATATTGTTTTATAATTACAAAGTACGGTGCAATGCAATGCACGGTTGTCGTGTGCTGTTAGGGCGCTGCCTCTCACCAATAGTTAAGCCCAGTGAGACGGGGTTAGTACTTGGATGGGTGACCGTCTGGGAATAACCCTGTTCTCGAGCTTGAGACTCATGTGAGTAGAGTTTAGTTGGTCTCTCCTGTGCTTTGAGGGTTTTTCACCGGGTTCTCCGGTTTTCCACCCTCCGTAAAACCAACACCTAGGTCTTAGCTGTAATTCGTGAGCCGATGATTATTGTATATGCGCATATGATTATTGTATAGAATATGCGCAATATAAATTGTAAATATTATTATTATTATTACGGATTTGTCGTAAAGATCCTTGATGTCATCTAAATGCCCTTTCGAAGCTGTAAGGCTTTTGCGTCGTTGCGTTTTTAGCAATCTAGGGTCACGTGACTCAGTTTTTTTGCCATTCTCGCTCCCAGAGCTCTCATTAATGGCGTGAAAATATTGTAAAACGCGGTGAAGAAGACTGGTAGTTAGAATACATTTTTAACTTGTGCAAAGCGCCAGACACGCTCAAGGTGCTCCAGCGCTCGGGCATAGGGCGCACATGCTAGCGTGCAAATATTAAAACAGCGAAGATACAGAGCCTGGAACTAGGCTGTCTGACAGGTATTTCGTAATGGTAAAATTGGGGGAAGTAGATAAATTATGTATTTATTCCTTTCATCCGACGACTTGTTTACTAGTTAGTGCTCGATCTCTTTAAAATGTACTCAGATTCTGTCTTATGTCGAGAAAGATCTCTTAACTGCCACAATGTTGTGCTAAATTTTGTATAATTCCGTTCGTACATAGAAATATATAAGTTTTTTTTATATAATATACAGTTTTTTTGTATCACTCAGATCTTACAATAAAGTTTGACATGCCTACGCTACTAATTTCATTGCGGCGACGACATGCAAATATTGTTAATTTCTGCAAAATCTGCCCTTTTTCTCCAAAACGATTTTTACCGATTTTCAGTCTTTAGTTGATTTTCTTAAATCTTAACGACACTTTTCTGTTCTAAAAATTGTAGAAATGTGGCTTTGAGCTCAATTAAACTGTGTGCATTTGAAGCCACGGCATGTTGACCACAACGTACTCAACCCGTTGTCACACAATTTAATATCGTACAATTCACTAAAATATCTTTCTATTTCTTCACGTTGTGGGAGGCTGCTTCTGACTGTTTCCAATGTCCTTTCACAAGCCGTTTTACAAACTATACACCTTTTTCTGGGGAAATTAGGGTTGTGGGGGGAAAATTTACCGCCACCTTTGTATATGTTTTTGAAGTACCCGCGACAACTCGCGCAACTATCTCGCAATCTCCACCAGCGCATGCGCAGACAAAATTCCCTGCTGTTCCTGGAAGGCCACTGGACGAAAAAGTAAGGCAGAAAATGGTGGACATGGGGGAGTTTTGGACGTCAATTTCAGGCTCTGCGCGGTCATCTTGGATGTCAGTCTTAGTCTTTTTTTTTTTCGCGGCCATAATAAAATCACTATAAAATACATGAAATATATACCCATAGAAATTCGAAATAGATGTTCTTAACTTGTTTCTGCTTAATTTCTATTTGTTGATGCTTGCGTCTTTCTGACTTCCGAGTCGAGTATTCAACTACATTTCGACGACTTTTTTTTTCTTTTACAGCAGTGGAGACATAAAGCGCCCAATTGTTGTCTTGGGGGCGAGGATTAATATATCTATAGGCCTTAATATACCTATGGATCAATACAACCGTATTATCATAGGTAGCCTAGGACTGCTTGGCGAGTTGGGTTTTTTTTGTTTGATAATATCAAGACATTTTGAGGTTTTATCCCCTAAAATGCGACGTTCAGGCATAATTAAAAGTTAACACTCAAAACTTACATTTATAATATAGAGTCTGAGATAAAAACAATTCAGTAGAATCGGATTCCAGAAAGAAGTATTAAACAGACAACGTTTCAGTCGAAAATTTGGAAATACAACCAAGAAAACCGACAAAGCCCATGAGTATTTTTAATAATAAAAAGTACAAGCAAAGTCAATGTAAAACATCACGTCCACATAAGCCTAAGGTAGTGTTTGTTGACTTATGGTTTGGACGAGCAAAGGGAAAGCATGAAAACGTGAAGCTGTATATTGTTTTAGGACATATTAAAGGACAAATACGAATCCCCTACCGTTAACTTTAAAATGATTTTGAGACCACCGAGTGACCCCAAACACTGCAATTCAGATCCAGTTTTTGTTTAACATACGGCGTTTGGCTTCTTCAGGTTCTCTGGTTTCGCTTCAAGATATATTAAACCGGCTGTTTGTATCCTTTTCTTCGTTGTTGTCTTAAAATTTAAGTAGAACACGCTCCATTTCGTTAAACGAAAGCAAAATACTTACAGATTTATGCCGCATCGCTAGTCACCAGTGCCAACTATTCTTACCGCGTGACGTCGTGCCAAACATATATATATATATATATATATATATATATATATATACATTATATATATACATTATATATATACATTATATATATATATATATATATATATATATACATTATATATATATATATATATATATATATATATATATATATATATATATATATATATATATATATATATATATATATATATATATATATATATTTAGGGTGAAACCTCTGGTAGCGAAGACTTTAAGGTAACTATACTTCAAGCTTTATTATATATATATATATATATATATATATATATATATATATATATATATATATATATGTATATGTATATATGTATATAAAAAACTATTTCATAGATTTCGTCTCCCTCGCTTTTTCTACACGCGTGTAAAATGGACTCCACGCATGTCGAGATTACCACCTTCACCGGGCTCGGGGATAAATATGCCAAAATACGATTCAAATAACTGACTAAACTAACAAAGCAAATCTCTTCCGCCGCGTCGGCCGCGTATCCAGTTGGATTCAAACGTGATTTGAAGAACGTCGATCTATGATGTAAATACGAAAATTCGAATGTAGAATATATACATTTTAAGACCAAACTGGGACCAGTTGCGAAAAATGCAACTACACAGGCCTTCTGGCCTTGCGATTCTAGTGCAATGCTCTGACCACTGAGCCATGGAAGGCGTTGCCGAGAGCCTGATCGCGAGTTCTGTATATATAGTAAGGTGGTAATGCCAAAGGAGAGAATTGGGTATATTATAAGTGATATTGGCATTTCACTCGATCACATCGCATGTTCTAAGGATTTTGGGTGAAGGAAAATTCGAGTGTAGAATATATACATTTTAAGACCATGTGATCGAGTGAAATGCCCAATATCACTTATATGATGTAAATATATTCCAGAATTTGATGAAAAGTTGCTTTGTTAGTTTAGATAACTATTCTGAATCGTATTTTGGCATATTTATCTATTTTACTGTAAAATTTCTTTGGATATATCAACGTCAACGTATTGGTTTAATGACTGTTAAATTAACTCATTTAAATGCAACATTTAAGAAATATTTCACAACTAAATGCGCTTACATGCTTTACAAATGTGCTTTAGTACTTCATGCTGAATTTACCGAGAAGTGTATGTTGATCGTTCGCAAAACGTCGCATTTTAGAGGATAAAACCTCAAAATATCTTGATATTATCAAACCAAAAAGAAACTCGCCAAGCAGTCCTGGGCTGCTTATGGTATAGACCACTTTCATAATGGCCACCATTTTAAATATTCTTTTATGTGCATCTAAAAGAGCCTTTCTGGCCTCGTTATGAAGCAAAGATTCTTTTGAATTACAAACACACAAACGAGGCCAGAAAGGCTTATTAAGATGCACATAAAAGAATATTCAAATTAGTCACTATTATGAAAGTGGTCTATTAAGGCTGATTTCCAGTCAGTGGAATATTGCGAGCGGGCGGAATTTTTCTTTGTCTTGTGAGCACTCGAGCGGAACTAATCTAATTCAGAGTACAAAAGACAAAGAAAAATTCCGCCCGCTCGCAAAATTCCACTGACTGGAAATCAGCCTTTATATTGCAAAACGCGCGCGCGCCTATTCAAACGTCTTGAACTTGAACAGCGCAAAGGTGTACCATTCAGAGCTTTGCGGCCGCAATTTTTTAAATAATGCTCCTTTTGGGAACGACTGTCATCTCAAATCGTGCCTGAGATATCGGTGTCTTCAATAACTGAAAAATAAAATGTCGACATCTGTTGTTGTTGGTGCCACGCAGCCTATAGCGTCAAGACATGGAGACGAAGTCTTTGTTCTTCTATAGCTAAGAAGAGGTTGTACAAGCGAACCGCCAATTTAACGTCGAGAACCGGGCAATGAACGAAGAATTGAAAAAACGGGGCGACGAAAACCACAAGGCTTGGAAGGCCCTTGAGCAAGAGCTTGACGCTACGGTCTCTTCATCAAGTGGCGTGTCGCATGGACATCTAACATTTACCAATTACGAATATACAGAAATATTGTGTATATGTGGTTCAACTAAACAAATTACATAAATCTAAATTAAAGTGTCACTAGGACGAAAAATCGACCATAAAATTTTGCGAAAATTTAACTTCGACAAACTTTATTGAGATATAAATACCCCGTGTACAAAATTTGAACCGATATAAACAAATAAGTTTAAAGTTATAAACGTTTGAAGTGCTGAAAATCGCGTCCGCCATTAAAATTTTCTTCACTGTGAACATTGATATCTGAGAAGGGTTGTGACGTCATTTTCTTAAACAAACTTGCCGACAAAGGAAGAAACAACGAGAGCGCATATAATTTGACAACAAAAATGTCGAATTCATCATAATTTAGTTGTTGTTCTGACTATGGATTGAAACGGATCATCCGATGTATGTTTGGAGTATATGGTAGCCTATTTTGACGAATCTGGTTTCGGAATTTGCCAGAACGAGACCGATAATCGCGCAATACGAACAAGATATTGCCAAAGAAAAGTACAATAAATTTTCTATATAGCTGCAACATTTCAATTCTGACGTCGTGGTTTCTTCTTGGGAAAGACAGTATTAGTCTGCTAGAGACAGGAAGAAGTTTTTCACGATGCGCTCGTTTGTATCTTTATGTGGTATGCATGTGGCTCTAGGTAGCCTGCGTGCAGACTTCTATTTGATGCCAGATGGTGAATTCCGAAGAATGTCGCTGTAGACGCTGCTGGGACTACTACATAGAAATTAAGAAGTTCGAGAGCATTTCTACAGTGACGGAAAAGAAAAAGTTAGAAAACTAGTTGGCCTCAGTATATATAATTCTGTCAATTTGCATGAATGTCCTGTTGATGTGGCTCACAAAGCTGGCACATAACGCCATAACAATAATAAGTATAACTAAAGTATCAATAATGTGCTGAACTGCTTCAGCTTGTAAAACTGTTTTGGTTAAATTTCTTAGGTTTTCTACCGCTAAAATATTTAGATTAGTATTTACGCTTTGTTGCTTTGCAATTCAGACTATATATGTATTGAGTTTATGCTATATTTTGTAACATCTAATAGCATTTCTTTTAAGTATTAAAATACTAAATGATTTGCTAGTTACATACATGTATTTTATATATACATGTACAATACATCAAATTTAACCTTCGTTGTCGTTTGCTTTTACATGATATATTTTATAATCTTAAATAAAAGTAAAGTGGAACTTGTAGGTATGGTATAGGAACAGGTGACAAGAAATATTTGGTTAATATTTTCTTACGGTTCAATTCCTTGGAGCTCGAGACTGCTCTGCCTCCAAAGCTTTGTTAATCTTTCAAATACTAGGCACATTGCCACGCTGAAAAACGCTTATTTGTAGCAAGGTCGCTCTAAAAATCTTCATGGAAAACTGGTGTACATCTGGTTTAAATTGCGTGTCGGCGCGTTTAATATGACTTATGTTCTGAACAAACCTAACCCAAGTTTGCTCGTATGATTTTTCAATTGGGCTTATATGCTGTGCAATCCCTGCACAATTAATAATCTCATTCATTACTACAACCCTGTATAACTGTGCGTTGAAGGAATGATGGAATATTTTATTTTTCATTCACTGACAACCTCTTGTATTCTACAATAAGTCAACAGCATGAGATGTTGTTGTTAAGAAAATTACGTCAAAGGCCTTCCGGAGTTACACTAGAGTGCACTTTGGAAATTTTAATGGCGGCCGTCAAATTTAAGATTTCTAATTGCAATAACAGTGCCTCTTTTTTGAATTTCGAGTTAAAACTTCGTGCAGTAACCAGCAAGCGAGTGGGCGTTAATGACATTTCAGAACATCTGTCAACGGCGTTGAATGCAAACTCAATAAAAGTATACTTAGCCGGGGTACGCTCATTACATTTAGAACACGGCATTGCCGGGGGCGGGCAGTCCACGTGTTTTACTTTGCTGCAGCTCGGGTGCAGTCCCAGTTATTGACATTTGCTACAGCCTCGGCCGGGGTGCAGTCCCAGTGATTGACAGTTGCTACAGCCTGAGTGCAGTCCCAGTGATCGACAGTTGTTACAGCCTGGGTGCAGTCCCAGTCATCATTGTAATTTGCTACAGCCTGGGTGCAGCCCAGTGATCGACATTTGCTACAGCCTGGGTGCATTCCAAGTAATTGACATCAGTCACGGCCTGGGTGCAGTCCCAGACTGGCATTTCTAGCATACGGGTTGCAGCCCCTGACTGGCAGTCTAGCATACTGGGTGCAACTCCAGATTGGTATTCACTGGGTGCAGCCCCAGATTGGCATTCACGGGGTGCAGCCCCGGATTGGTATTCACTGTGTGCAGTCCCAGATAGGCATCCACTGGGTGCAGTCCCACATTGGCATTCACTGGGCGCAGCCCCAGATTGGCAATCACTGGGTGCAGCCCCAGATTGGCATTCACTGGGTGCAGTCCAAGATTGGCATTCACTGGGTGCAGCCCCAGATTAGCATTCACTGGGTGCAGTCCCAGATTAGCATTCACTGCGTGCAGCCCCAGATTAGCATTCACTGGGTGCAGTCCCAGATTAGCATTCACTGTGTGCAGTCCCAGATTGGCATTGACTGGGTGCAGTCCCAGATTAGAATTCACTGGGTGCAGCCCCAGATTGGCATTCACTGCGTGCAGCCCCAGATTAGCATTCACTGGGTGCAGTCCCAGATAGGCATTCACTGGGTGCAGCCCCAGATTAGCATTGACTGGGTGCAGTCCCAGATTAGAATTCACTGGGTGCAGTCCCAGATTAGCATTCACTGGGTGCAGTCCCAGATTAGCATTCACTGTGTGCAGTCCCAGATTAGCATTCACTGGGTGCAGCCCCAGATTAGAATTCACTGGGTGCAGTCCCAGATTAGAATTCACTGGGTGCAGTCCCAGATTGGCATTCACTGCGTGCAGCCCCAGATTAGCATTGACTGGGTGCAGCCCCAGATTAGCATTGACTGGGTGCAGTCCCAGATTAGCATTCACTGGGTGCAGCCCCAGATTAGCATTCACTGGGTGCAGTCCCAGATTAGTATTGACTGGGTGCAGTCCCAGATTAGCATTGACTGGGTGCAGTCCCAGATTAGCATTCACTGGGTGCAGTCCCAGATTAGCTTTCACTGGGTGCAGTCCCAGATTACCATTGACTGGGTGCAGTCCCAGATTAGCATTGACTGGGTGCAGTCCCAGATTGGAATTCGCTGCGTGCAGTCCCAGATTAGCATTGACTGGGTGCAGTCCCAGATTAGCATTCACTGGGTGCAGTCCCAGATTGGCATTCACTGGGTGCAGTCCCAGATTAGCTTTCACTGGGTGCAGTCCCAGATTGGCATTCACTGGGTGCAGTCCCAGATTGGCATTCACTGGGTGCAGTCCCAGATTAGCATTCACTGGGTGCAGTCCCAGATTAGCATTGACTGGGTGCAGTCCCAGATTAGCATTCACTGGGTGCAGTCCCAGATTAGCTTTCACTGGGTGCAGCCCCAGATTACCATTGACTGGGTGCAGTCCCAGATTAGCATTGACTGGGTGCAGTCCCAGATTGGAATTCGCTGCGTGCAGTCCCAGATTAGCATTGACTGGGTGCAGTCCCAGATTAGCATTCACTGGGTGCAGTCCCAGATTGGCATTCACTGGGTGCAGTCCCAGATTAGCTTTCACTGGGTGCAGTCCCAGATTGGCATTCACTGGGTGCAGTCCCAGATTGGCATTCACTGGGTGCAGTCCCAGATTAGCATTCACTGGGTGCAGTCCCAGATTAGCATTCACTGGGTGCAGTCCCATATTAGAATTCACTGGGTGCAGCCCCAGATTGGCATTGACTGGGTGCAGCCCCAGATTGGCATTAACTGGGTGCAGTCCCAGATTGGCAGTCGTTGCGTGCAGCCCCAGATTAGCATTGACTGGGTGCAGCCCCAGATTGGCATTCACTGGGTGCAGTCAAAGATTGGCATTCACTGGACTAGCCCCAGATTGGCATTTACTGGATTCAGCTCCAGACTGACAGGTGGTAAGTCGGTGAAACCCCCGTCTGCCCCTAACCAACCATACGGGTAAGTAAAGTGAATGAAGGTGTTAAATGAGGTTACTAGCAGGTAACATTGGTATCAGTGGTTTGGTGCATTTGTGGGATCACCAAGAATAGATTACTTGGATGGGTGATTTATGTAGGATATATCGCTTTTGGTGGTCAGGTCAAGATTGGGGATCACAACAGGGCATCCTGACCAGAATCCAAGTAAAAACAAGCGCCTGGTAAGTCGGTGAAACCCCCGTCTGCCCCTAACCAACCATACGGGTAAGTAAAGTGAATGAAGGTGTTAAATGAGGTTACTAGCAGGTAACCAAGGTTAACAACTAATGAACTGCGCAGGGCTTGGGGCGAGAATACGAGTGGTTATATGAGAGAGGGACACCATGCTTGTCCGATCATTGCGCCTTTTGACGGCACAGCGAAGACAGGTATCAGTAGCATACAAGAAGTAAAGAAAATTGCGAAAATACCCACCATCCCTCCCTTTAATCAAAAGCTATTTCCACCGATAAAATCGGTGTGATAACAGGCTGGGTTACAAACCGTTACCCAAACATTGTAGGAACCTTGCCATTTAACATTCACATAACTATAGTCCTAACTAGCCGTGCGTACAAAACAAAGAAGCGTTGGTTGTTTTGGTGCGTAATTGCATTTCGATTTTTTACTATTTCTAGATCGTTGTAGAATAGCTAATTTTCCCTTTATTTTTCTAGCAACATATGCTCTGATGAAAGCTTGAGTAAAAAAAAGCTTAGCAAACAAATAAAATACATGCATAAAATCCAAAGTGCAGTAAATAATAAGAATTTTGAATGACACCAGTATGTACTATTGTGGTATTTTGTCGGATATATAGCAAGTTGAAAAAATCTACGCACTTAGTGATATGCCGTTAGTTGTCCACCTCAATCTGAATATAACAACTATCCTAACGAGAACATTTCAAGCTAACGTTGCTTGCACCCTTAATAATCAATTTAACCTTTGCTTATAATAACAAGAGTAATGAAAAAATTCGATGACTTCCAGTTTATTTGAATTTTTATGATTAATACCCCCTACCACTCATAAACGAACAATATCCTGTTCGAAATATTCGTGCATACCAAACAAAGAAGGGTGACCTAATTATTTTGCTGTTGTCATCAGTGCAATCGGTTATATTTAGCTCCATATTGCTGTAGAATAGCTAATTTTTTCCGTATGTTTTCAAGCGTACAGTGACAGTGTAGTTATGACCTTCGCAACTGCAGTCATGATCTATTTGAACACACAATGCTGTATTACGACAACAATCCACACCTTTGTGACAACATCGTGGTTCTCCTGGATTACAAAACCTTTCAAAAACATTCTAAGTACGTTTCCATTTTATGTTGTATCATTATCACTAAACGTATTCAATTAAATGAAAATGCTTCTTAAAACTTTAGAAACAAAATCGATAAAAAAATTACTGCATTAGAAATAATTCAGTCTTAGCTATATTGGGTTTCTTAAAGGTGCTGAACTCATTCCTGTCCGGGGCTTCCCCAGAGGTGAATAAAATCGTCTGGCGTTAGCCAGAATAAAATACTAAAGACCAATTCGGACAAGAAAGAGTTAATTAAAGAGATAGTTTATAACTCATTCCTGTCCAGGGGGCTTCCCCAGAGGTGAATAAAATCGTCTGGCGTTAGCCAGAGTAAAATACTAAAGACCGATTCGGACAAGAAAGAGTTAATTAAAGAGATAGTTTATAACTCATTCCTGTCCAGGGGGCTACCCCAGAGGTGAATAAAATCGTCTGGCGTTAGCCAGAATAAAATACTAAAGATCAATTCGGACAAGAAAGAGTTAATTAAAGAGATAGTTTATAACTCATTCCTGTCCGGGGGCTTCCCCAGAGGTGAATAAAATCGTCCGGCGTTAGCCAGAATAAAATACTAAAGACCAATTCGGACAAGAAAGAGTTAATAGTCTCTCTATTAGAATATTTAAGCAGGAAATGGAATCTTTACACTAAACTATGTGCAATAATAATTTGTATTAAAGCTATTGCATGCGATGTCACAAAATATAAAGAATACGGTAGTCATTCAGCAGCAAATTAACTGTTTGCCAGTTAAGGTCAGTCTTAAAACATTCGCAATTTTTTTCACGCATTCTAACGCAGTGCCTTCTGCATCCTACTTGCTGTAGTCGTTGTCCTTTCAATTTCTATCATTTTATAACTCCTTTTTAAAAATATCTGTGCTTAAAACTAAAATTCTCTTCTATTTCAAAAAAACGATAATGCTTCACGAAAGTCCCATATCTCAACGTTGCAGTATATAAAAGTGAACCAACGTTAAAAATGTATCTGGCCTTCTATAAACCATTGAAATACATGCATGAAATCTAAAGTGCAGTAAATAAGATTAAGAAACAGAGAACATAGGAGTCTAACGTTTCAAGCGAAGGCCCTTCATCAGAGAGAAACGTTTCTCTCTGACGAAGGGCCTTCGCTCGAAACGTTAGACTCCTACGTTCTCTGTTTCGGCAGTATATCTAACCTTACTATATTTCGATTGTTGTTTCTACTCTATCTACGCAGCACGCTACTTTTATATTCTATTGTGGTACTTGGGTAAGTAGCAGGTTGAATAAAAAGTTTACCCACTGAGTGATACGCCGTTAGTTATCTACGTCAATCTAAGTATAGGAAGACAAATATAACTGTCCTAACGAGAACATTCCAGGCTAGTTTAGCTTGCAGGATTTATAATTGTATTTTGAAATATTCTATGTTATAGTGATTTTGTGTCGTAAATAGAGCTTAATTTATAACCCATTTTTGGCCGAAGCCCCGACTGTTTTAATTCAAAAGTTACAATAAATGCCAGATGGTACATTGCCAGAAAAATGTGACATTCGCGATTACGCAAGACTTAATTCGACTCAGATATACCGCTGAAACAGAGAACGTAGGAGTCTAACGTTTCGAGCGAAGGCCCTTTCTCTCTGACGAAGGGCCTTTGCTCGACACGTTAGACTGCTACATTCTCTGTTTCGGCAGTATATCTAACCTTACTATTTCTCGATTGTTGTTTCTACACTGCCTACGCAGCACTCTACTTTTATTAATTCGACTCAGATGTGAATGAATACATTACTATAGCGAAGTAATAGCCAAAATCACGAAATCACAATTTATTACTTCCCTAAATATATATTTGAAAATGTCTAGGAAAATCTCAGTCAGAGAGAGAGAGAGAGAGAGAAAGCGAGAGCGAGAGCGAGAGCGAGAGAGAGAGAGAGAGAGAGAGAGAGAGAGAGAGAGAGAGAGAGAGAGAGAGAGAGAGAGAGAGGGAGAGAGGGAGAGAGGGAGAGAGGGAGAGAGGGAGAGAGGGAGAGAGGGAGAGAGGGAGAGAGGGAGAGAGGGAGAGAGGGAGAGAGGGAGAGAGGGAGAGAGGGAGAGAGGGAGAGAGGGAGAGAGGGAGAGAGGGAGAGAGGGAGAGAGGGAGAGAGGGAGAGAGGGAGAGAGGAGAGAGGGAGAGAGGGAGAGAGGGAGAGAGGGAGAGAGGGAGAGAGGGAGAGAGGGAGAGAGGGAGAGAGGGAGAGAGGGAGAGAGGGAGAGAGGGAGAGAGGGAGAGAGGGAGAGAGGGAGAGAGGGAGAGAGGGAGAGAGGGAGAGAGGGAGAGAGGGAGAGAGGGAGAGAGGGAGAGAGGGAGAGAGGGAGAGAGGGAGAGAGGGAGAGAGGGAGAGAGGGAGAGAGGGAGAGAGGGAGAGAGGGAGAGAGGGAGAGAGGGAGAGAGGGAGAGAGGGAGAGAGGGAGAGAGGGAGAGAGGGAGAGAGGGAGAGAGGGAGAGAGGGAGAGAGGGAGAGAGGGAGAGAGGGAGAGAGGGAGAGAGGGAGAGAGGGAGAGAGGGAGAGAGGGAGAGAGGGAGAGAGGGAGAGAGGGAGAGAGGGAGAGAGGGAGAGAGGGAGAGAGGGAGAGAGGGAGAGAGGGAGAGAGGGAGAGAGGGAGAGAGGGAGAGAGGGAGAGAGGGAGAGAGGGAGAGAGGGAGAGAGGGAGAGAGGGAGAGAGGGAGAGAGGGAGAGAGGGAGAGAGGGAGAGAGGGAGAGAGGGAGAGAGGGAGAGAGGGAGAGAGGGAGAGAGGGAGAGAGGGAGAGAGGGAGAGAGGGAGAGAGGGAGAGAGGGAGAGAGGGAGAGAGGGAGAGAGGGAGAGAGGGAGAGAGGGAGAGAGGGAGAGAGGGAGAGAGGGAGAGAGGGAGAGAGGGAGAGAGGGAGAGAGGGAGAGAGGGAGAGAGGGAGAGAGGGAGAGAGGGAGAGAGGGAGAGAGGGAGAGAGGGAGATTGATTGATTGATTGATTGATTGATTGATTCACTTTTATTTAGATACGGTGGTTTCATAAGTTAAAAACTTCTTTACATGAAAGCCGTACATGAAGTAATTGAATAACTAACTAATTACATAAAAATTTAAAATATAATGATGCAACTATATACAATAATACAAGAATTACATTTTGACCTTATGAGGTTGAAACGGAAGCTTTATATCCCACTGACAACTTGTTTTTAAATATTGTTCTAGATTTTGCGGTTTTTATATCCAGCGGGAGAGAATTCCAATTTTTTCTTCCCCTGTATGAAAACGACGCTTTGTAATATTCCGTTTTTGGAATGTAACTCAATGACACATTACCGGCATTCTCTCTAAGACGAGATTTGTATGGGTTATTTTCAGAATTCAATGAGAAAAGATCACTGAGATATTTTGGAACATTGCAATTAATTACATCGTACATTAAAATGCTGAGCCGCTTATCTCTTCTCAAAGCTAAATTATTCCAATTTAGGTGTTCTAGGAGATCTGCTGATCTCATGTCATAGCCTTGAAAAGTAATTATTCGGGCAGCACGGTTTTGTAATTTCTGGATTTTGCTGGCAAGCCCTTTGTTTAAATTGCCCCACACAGCATCGCAGTAGTCGAAGACAGGCTGTATTAAAGCATTATACATCATTTTTAATATATCTAATGACACATAATCACGAGCCTGTCTTAGACCACTTATGGAACGACTAACTTTGGAGCAGAGTTTATCAATGTGCTCATTCCATGAAAGATTTTCATCTAAATATACCCCTAGGTATTTTGTGTTTTCAACTCTCTTAATTTCTTTTTCACCAATGGTAATTGGAAAAGTTCTACCTAAATTAGACAATCTGGAAAGAGTTCCGAAAAACATGAATTCAGTTTTCGCAACATTTAAGCTTAGTTTATTTGCCATCAACCAGTTTCGGATATTTTCTAAATCTTCGTTTATTTTAAATTGTAACTCGGACGTTAATACTGCAGCAGCACTCAGCATGGTGTCATCAGCATACATATATGGTTTGGTATGCAATAAACAAGAAGGGAGGTCGTTAATATATATAAGAAACAATAACGGACCTAAAATGGACCCCTGCGGCACACCACAGCTAACTGTTTGTGGCTTTGAAATGCTACCTTCGACAATGCATTGCTGCTGCCTATTTAATAAATACGATTGAAACCAACCAAGATCTGTTCCCCGAATACCAAAAAGCTCTAACTTTCTCAATAAAATTGTATGAGATACGGTATCAAATGCTTTAGCGAGATCCAAAAAAGCCACCATATTGGTCATTCCTTTGTCAATGTTTAGATACCATTCATTTGTGGCATCTAATAGAGCAGTGACGGTAGAGTGAACGGAACGAAACCCTGACTGGTATTTAGTTAATAGATTATGTTTCATTAAATAGGCATACAGCTGATCGTACACAACCCTTTCACATATTTTTGATACTGCTGATAATAGGGAGAGAGGGAGAGAGGGAGAGAGGGAGAGAAGTGGAGAGGGAGAGAAGTGGAGAGCCGTCGGCCACCCCCCGCGTAAGCGGGGAAAATGGCCGTAAAACGATTGCTGTTACGTTGTTGTTTGTAAGCATTCTTCTCACATGTGACTAAGATGAAATTTTATTCTGATAATTGCACTGGACGAGAATTGAACTTGGGTTGCTGGTGCCTGAAAACCAGACAGCTCACAGTAACATGGTTTAGTAGGGGGATGGGTAGTGGCGTATTAGACGGGGGTTAGAATGATCGGGATGATGTAGAGAGTTGAGCTCCTCTATGTCCATGAAATGTCCCATTTATGGTCATTAACAAAAGATTCTCGATCCTGGCTCCCAACCAGATATTGTCTGCTTGGGGTGAGGTGTAAAAGACGAGTATCTGGCACCTGAAAACCAGACAGCTTTGGCTAGGTGAGGCTCAACAGCCATGGAAGGCAGCGGTAGATATCCCACAAGTATAGAACATTGAGTCAGCATTTTTTCAGGGGCTCTTACCCTAGATTTTAGTTTCCAGGGCTGCATGTATAGGTCGCATGAGAGAGAATGACAATTAGATGTGAAATTATTATTTTATTAATCTTACCAAGAGATGGCTATCTTCTGTCAAGAAGCAGCAGCATAGGCGTAGAGTCGGGGGGGGGGGGGGGGCTGAGGGACTTTAGCCCCCGGAGAAATCTCAGTGGGGGGGGGAGGGGGCTCAGCCCCCCCCCCCCCCCCAGAAACCTACATGATAATGGGCTACCGCATTTCACAGCTGTTGAAATGCGTTTGCCATTGGGATGGAGTATACTACTTTTGTAGACTACAGCAGCGGTGTAATGTTTCAAATAGGTTCGTAGAGAATATATATAAATTGGAAGGCAATTGCTAGAAGTTCGCACAAATGCATACAAACCGGGGGGTGGCTGGGGGGCTGCAGCCCCCCCAGTTTTTGAGAAAAATAGTCTATTCGGGCAAAAACAGTCTGGTCATTCGGGCAAAAATAGGCTTATCAATAATATTTAGCGCTGCAAACATGAGTGGTGCTCATAAAGGCCTTGCCACGCGCATGAAAGAGTGTGCACCGCTTGGGATCTACGTTCATTGCTATGCTCATCGACTCAAATTGGCACTTCAAGATACTATGACTGAAATTGAACCACTTCGAAATGCTTTAGGCACTATCCAGAGTATTTACAACTTCCTAGAAGTGAGTACCAAGCGCCACGCCTTCTTCAAGGATATCGAAGTCGACGATGAGGAGCACGTCACACTGACAATTAAGTCGCTGAGTGTTACTAGATGGTCCTGTCGCTGGGTAGCAGTAAAGGCAGTGGTAGAACAAGTGCCAAAGATAATTGAAGTTCTTCTCACACTATCAAGCGACCGCGATCCGAAGACCTACAGTGACTGAAATCCCTACTCCGCGCAATTTGTGACTTTCAATTCGTTTTCGGCTTGGTGATATTGAAGGTTATCTTATCCAACACCATAGTCAATCGAGATATGGTCTGGAAACTCAGCTAAAGTCTTTGGTCTATCTTTTTGTTCACCTTTATGCATTTTTGTGCACGGTGCACGGTCACTGAACATTGTATTTTAGTATAATGAACGAATTGTCCAATAGCAACGTTTCAGTTCAATCACTCAACCGTGCTATTTAAATATTAATAAACCTAAAACAAAGGATGTGCACGGTGTAAGGTACGGTTCAACATAAAATCACAGCTCATTATAGGCGCTTTGAAGTTTGCCGAGTTTCCAGACCATTTCTCGATTGACTATGCCAACACTGATGGTCTAAGCAAATATCTACAAGGAAAGAAGATGGATGTGGTCACAGCGAAGAAGACAGCTGATGCCGTGATCAAGACACTAAGTGGATGTCGTAATCAAGAAAGCTTCAATTTGATGTGGTCACGCGCCGATATCATGGCACAACAAATCAAGAAAGGAATTGAGGACACAGTTTACTTTCAAGGATGCAAAGGTAGCGAGGGCCAAACCTTCGCGCCGGCTTCAGGCGCTTGGCAATGAAGCGCCCGAAGCGAATGATGCAATGCAAAACCGGACAGTAGAAGACCATTTCCGTATCACCTGCTACTACGCAAGCCTTGACAAAGTTGTCGCGGAAATGAGATCAAGATTTGGAGGCAATGATCAAAAGGTGTTGTGTGCACTTGCAGATGTTGTCTTCAGCAGTTCCGCAACCAACGCAAATATTCAATTTGTGTCGGAGTTCTATGACGTTGACAGTGAACTTCTCAGTGAACAATTACATCGGGACAATCGGAGCTCAGAATTTTTAGGCAACGTACGAGTTGTCAGCTTGAACGATGGGAACAACTATTCTTTAATCCCGATCGTGTTTATATCGCCACATTTATATATTGTACGAACAAAGAGCAACACTATTTTCGAAGAAAGACAATATTTCTGATACAAATGGCAAGTATTTTTAACATGACTTATAGTAAACTTGCAAGTGTGATCTACCACAGTTTTTGTGCGTTATACAGAATGATTGAAGAGTTGACAAAAGGTTTTCAACTCGTTGGGCGATTTATCGAGTCAGGCGACTCAGGCCAACACGTGTAAACTGTAACTTTATGAATTAGGACCGTCTTCAAGTGACAAACATTACCCTTCGGAAGACAAACAATTCTCTTTCGAGGAAACTTACAAGTAGATACTTCACAACTGGTAGCATAATTTTTTATTTTTAATGCAATCAAGTTTATTAGCAGTACATGTTCTTATTGACTGCTTGCTGTATGAAGTATCTATTAGCCATGATCTGCCCCACGATATCTTTTTAATATCAAGGGATTGACATTTTATCACATTCGCTTATTTAATACATTAACTGAGCTGGATCATGGTTAATAGAAAATATACATGGTTTGGAAGTTCAACAAGTCATTGTTTTGTTTTTGTTCAGGTTTATGGAAATTTGTGCACTTTCACGGTTACTGAACATATTGTGTATTCTGTATAATGAAGCAATCATCCAATAGCTACGTTTGGGTTCAATCACTCAACCGTACTGTTTAAATATTAATAAACCTAAAACAAAGGATTTATGTACCTTCATGTGCCTTTCAACATGAGTCATAGCTTGTTTGTTAACCGCTTTGAAGTTTGCCAGGTTTCCAAACCATGTATATTTTCTATTAACTATGGCTGAATTAACTGACGCTTCCCAAATTTGCTTCAATGGGTGTGAACAATGGTGAATAATTATAATAAATTAATAATGAAAGCAAATTCGGGAGTGTCTTTTAGGGCCTGTTTACAAGGAGGTAGGTTACCCTAGCCTTATAAACACAACAAACAAAAAAACAAGCAATGTACAAGAGCGTTATGCGTACCTTTTGTTACAATTATCAGAAAAAACTACTTGATGTCTTGAAACTTAATCTTGTCCGAATTATTTCCCACAACACGAAGCGTACATTTTGATTACTTCATTGTAAATACTTCCGAACGATTTTTATTCACGAGTTGTGAAGTATTATAAAACGAACGAGCGGGTGAGTTTTATTATAATTCACAACGAGTCTATAAAAATCGTACAAAGCATTTACCATGATGTGATTTGTTTATTTCATAGGTATTGAGATTTCTTAACAAAGACAAGCGAAACCTAAGAGGACTGTTTTTTAGCTCAGATATAGAGGATGCCACTTGGTTGACTTTGTTTTTGCTTTGGATAAACAACTTTACTGTGATTTCGAAATTACTAAATCATGAATAGTTCTTGCGGTTATTTTGTCTTTGAAATACCTTTCGGTAAAAAACTGGTATTCCTGCCTCGTGGAGAAATCGGTTCGCATTTGGCTCAGGTTGGGCACGAACTTTGGCCAGAAACTCCGAGAAAATAGTGCTCGAGCTCTGTTGCTATCGTCATGTTTCTACTTCCAGCGTTTCTTCTGTATACGTTTGTGTCCTTTTGAAAGTAAGCTGAATTCTTACCTAGGTCCAACGACACAAAGCTTCAATTTCGCTTCACTTTCAAAGTTCAGACACGACGGCCGTTTGTGTATATAAAACGTCTTAGAAAACTCGTCGTCCGCTGCTCCTTTTGCATTACGTAATAACTCGTAGGATAATTTTTCACAAGTGAAATTTTGTCGTTCGTCGTCCGGATTGGACGAACGATGTTATTTCACCGTGAAAAAATACCGTTCGCCATTCTCATTGGCTGCTGAAAGTTAGCGAACGATTTTTACTTCACTGCTTTGCTGTGATGAAATCTCAATACCTATGTCATAAAATGTGATTCAAGTGACTCCGTTCAATAATTGCAAATATATGTATTTTTTTATCAATAGAGAGTTTAAGCATGGCGTTTGAGAGCTTCGGCAAACGGCGGGATTGATTTTGTTAGTATAGATCCTACTGGCTTTCGCCACTTTACGTTTTGTATTTCTTCGTCATGATAGTGATTTTACGTTATAGTTTAACGTGCGATGTCTTTTTCTGTGATTGATTGTTTTAAATAAGAACTTCAGTTGCCTTCGCCTGCATACCGCTTGTCGTTCAGCGTACGAACGTGAAGCTTAAACTTGTATACATGTGACCATAGATAATGGAAGGGGAACTGGATAGGAAACTTACGAAACCGGAAACGATGTTTGCACAACTTGCTATGGTAATTATACGTTTATAAGCGGGCAATGCACTTAACGGGTGGTCCCACATGGCTAAAATCAGACACTGCTGAACTTAAGTGATATTACACTTTTGTCTAATTTCAGCAATAGGTGCATTAGCTGCTTTTAAGTGTGTAATTACCATAGCAAGTTGTGCAAACAACGTTTCCGGTTCTTTAACCTCGTTTGAAGTTTCCTATCCAGTTCCCCTTCCATTATCTATGATGTGACGTCAGAGGTAGACAACCTCGTACTCAGGGTATTTTGCCTCCACGTTGGGAGGTCGGCGAAAATGGCCCTGGCATCGGCTGATCGATTCTATAATCTGATTGGCCGGTTTAAGAACCCAATTATTCAGATAGAGTATAATTTATTCATAAAAAATTGAATTGCAATAGATCCACTCTGCAAAGTTTACCCAAAGAATGGAAACGATAGCTTTAGTTTAAATCAAGAACAACATTAGATATATGTTTGTTCATGACATTTACATGTATCCTCGATAATCGTGGGAGAATCATGATAAACAATGCTAGCACGCTACTTTTATGATAAAGGGGGTTCACATGAGTGATTCGACAGAGCGTTAAATATTTCTCTTCATTATTCATGTATACGTATTATACAAGAACAAAACACAAAGACCACGCAAATATTTTTTCCAAAACACCCCACAATTCTGGGTGTCACGTGACCAGTCGATGCCAGGGCCATTTTCCCCGACATCCCAACGTGGAGGCAAAATGCGCTGGGTACGAGGTTGTATAGTGGAACCCGGTTGACACAGATACCATAGGGAGACGCAGAAATGACCGTATTATGTACTATTATCCAGGTGTCCGTATTTAGATTGCTCTCAGAATAAACGTGGGGAGCATGGGTGGCGTGTGCAGCTAGGGCGCTGCCTCTCACCAATAGTTAAGCCCGGTGAGACGGGGTTAGTACTTGGATGGGTGACCGTCTGGGAATAACCCCGTTCTCGGGCTTGCGACTCATGTGAGTAGAGTTTAGTTGGTCTTTCCTGTGCTTCGAGGTTTTTTCGTCGGGTTCTCCGGTTTTCCTCCCTCCATAAAAATCAACACCATCTTAATAACTACTTCATGTATTGTAAATATATAGCTATACCTATTTATCTATTCTGTTGTACACTGTAATGCGCAGTCGATCATTACGTCATGAAGAATGCGCAATATAAATCCCTAATTATTATTATTATAAACGTCACGGACACATGTTTTATCAATACAAAGACTAAAGCATACAATTTAAAAGTAACATTACAAAACAATGATTATTTAATGTCTTAGGCCCGTTTCAAACGGCGTATTTATCATGAGCCGTATCTAATACAAATTGGTTCGACCAAAAACGACGTTTAATTCAGACACCGTATTTATTGAGTCGAATAGATTTAACTGCAGATTCGTATTCAAACTGTGGGTAATATCATACATTAAACATTACTATATAATTTATGCATTAGATACGGCTCATGAAAAATACGTCGTTTGAATCAAAGTCGTGCCACAGTCGTATAATACGACCGCGACGGCCGTATTTAATAATTAGGTCGACCTTAATACGAACTGCCGTATTTAATTGATTCAGACGGCGTATTTTTCATGAATTTAATTCTAGTATTAGATACGGCTCGTGAAAAATACGCCCTCTGAAATGGGCCTTAGGTCTGCGCTAAACGTCGCACAATAGACGAATTAATTAACTTCGTCGGTAATGTGACGTAAATGTGACGTCGAGTTAAACGTCGAATTGAGTCGAATATAATTGTTTTTAATTTGACGCGTTGGGCCTGGAAACGATTCTCTGAAAACATTGCGCCGAATTGTGACAGACAGAAGTCGACGCAAGAATTCGTCGTGTAACTCAAACACGTATTACCGTCGCATTATCCGTCTGATTCAGACGAATTTAATTGCCGAGAGGAATTTAATTCGTATGTCGAATTTAATCGAGTTATACGTCGCAGTTTCGTCGAATAAAATTCAGACAATTGAATTCGTCTGAATTAAATTCGCCTATTGTGCGACGTTTAGCACATGCAGGCCTTAACAATTATTATGAGTATACCATGACATGAAGGAAATTGATTATATGTACTGTGTCTCCAAAAGCCGAGGGAGGATTTGTGGAACAGCCCGACGAAATTTCACAAATCCTCCCGAGGCTTGAGGGGATATATTTAATCACCTATTGTCAGGTAGAACTATAAATATTGGACAAACATTCCTTTACATCAGCGCCGAGGAGGGAAAGCGGAACGAGCCCCCCCCCCCTCCAGGCACGTAGCTACGGTGGCGCGGGAGGGGGGGGGGGACACCCCTCCAACTCTTTCTTGCCCCCCCCCCCCAAACCAGTGACTGGTTTGCTTCATTTTTGCTTGTATTGTTTATTATTGATTTATTGTACTGATGTCTTGCAAATAAAAGTCGATGCTATTCAACAGTTGATACATTACTTTCATAAAGTGTGTATTATTGTTTGGGTACATCAATATGGCCACCATTTCAATGTTTTGGTACACCAGTATGGCCATCATTTCATTGTTTTGGCACACCAGTATGGCCACCATTTCATTGTTTTGGTACACCAGTATGGCCACCATTTCATTGTTTTGGTACACCAGTATGGCCACCATTTCATTGTTTTGCTACACCAGTATGGCCACCATTTCATTGTTTTAGTACACCAGTATGGCCACCATTTCATTGTTTTGGTACACCAGTATGGCTACCATTCCATTGTTTTGGTACACCAGTATGGCCACCATTTCATTGTTTTGGTACATCAGTATGGCCACCATTTCATTGTTTTGGTACCCCAGTGTGGCCACCATTTCAATGTTTTGGTACATCAGTATGGCCACCATTTCATTGTTTTGGTACATCAGTATGGCCACCATTTCATTGTTTTGGTACACCAGTATTGCCACTACTTCATTGTTTTGGTACATCAATATGGCCGATTGGCCACTATTTCATTGTTTTGGTACACCAGTATTGCCACTCTTTCATTGTTTTGGTACACCAATATGGCTGATTGGCCACTATTTCATTGTCTTGGCAGACCAGTATGGCTGCCAAATCAATGTTTCGGTACACCAGTATACCTACCATTTCATTGTTTTGGTAAACCAGACTTAGACTTATAGAATTTATTACGAATACACAAAAATAATATATATACAAGATAAGACTTGCCCACAGGTAGCTTTAGCAAATCTAGGAGGGTCAGTCCAAATAATACAATTAATAAAAAACGAAAAAGAAAAAGAAAACCTTTTTGCAGGAAAAAGAAAAGAAAAAGAAAAAGTTGCCAAATAAAGGTATTATAGATAAATCGTAACAATACGCATACGCATGTATATTCATGTGTACATTGTCACATATGCTTGTATATACATGCACATGCACATACATACTTAAATTTTTTAAATTTTTTTAATGATTATAGGGACTTCAATATATTGATTTAGTACATCAAGTAGTATTTGATGAATCTTCCGTTTAAATTTAGTTTTAGGTAATTCTCTAACAGAGCACGGTATCCAATTCCATAATTTAGTACAATAAAGTACACCAGTATGGCCACTATACAAATTTATCCTGTATGATTTTCCCTATGATGAATATTCCACTACTACAATCAATTGTCTGAAAGTTGCATCAAATTCAACCATTAACTCCAAACCACACTGCTGTTGTTATATTATTTTGCAAGGCGCCAGCCCACAGTAGCCTGAGTTCACGCCTAGCGGGCGTCTTGTTTATAGTGTCTTGGATTTAGCAAGTGGCTACTGGCAAGTGGAAGTTCATCCAGAAGATCGAGAGGAAACAGCCTTTACTGATGGAACCGGTCTTTATCAGTTGACCGTTATGCCTTTTGGATTGACCAACGCCCCATCAACCTTCCAACGTTTGATGGAACTGGTTTTAGCAGGTTTGAATTGGAAAACTTGTCTTGTCTACTTTTATGACATCATCTTGTTTTCGCGGACGTTTGAAGATCATTAGACGGTTTTGGAGGAGGTTTTGCAGTGCCTGAGGAGGCTAACTTAAAGCTGAAGTCGAGCAAGTGTCATTTGTTTCAGGACCAGGTGGTATTCTTGGGACATGAAGTCCCGGCCAGAGGTGTACGACCTGACCCGCGCAATGTCGAGAAAATAAGGGGCAGCCCAATTCCCCGAGATGCATCAGAGGTTCGCATTCCTGGGCCTAGCGTCCTACTTCCGCCGATTTGTTAAAAATTTCGCTAAGGTTGCTTCGCCCTTACACCATCTGACCGAAAACGCAGTACCTTTTGAATGGACGGAGGAGTGTCATCAGTCGTTCCTTACTTTGAAACAGTCCTTGACGCAACCACCAGTGTTAACCTTTCCGGATTTTACCAAGCCCTTTGTCCTCCACACCGATGCGTCAAAGGTGGCTGTTGGAGTTGTACTCTATCAACGCGACGGAGAAACCGAACACGTCCTCGCTTCTGTGTCGCTTTCGACACCACGGGTGTGCAGGCAGAGCAAAAGCAGGAAGACTGGATATCAGTTCAAAAGTGAAGACTTGGTTTACAACTGGAAAACCATAATGGCAAACCATCGTTGATAAAAGTCGCGCATTGAAAACGTACTGGCACGGATTCGGAAAACTACAACTGAAAGCAGGCATCCTGTATCGTGTGTGGCGTCACGGAACGAATCAAATCAAATCAAATCAAATCAAATTTATCAGATAGCTTTACCCAGGAAACGCACCACATCGACTCTCCTCCAATTGCATGATCAGGCCTGGCATATGGGACCAAAGAGGACAGTAGATTACCCCGCACATCCAGCAACGGAAGTGACGTCATAGGGGTGTGCGCACATGATGCGATGTCATAGGGGTGTCCGCACACCTTTACGTAAATCCTTAAAAAATTAATAAAGTAGGTCAGTACAATTTTGAAGTGATAAAATGAACACCTCCAACTCGGTAATGTGGCCAAACAACCTGGATATAGACGAAGTGGTTCCGTCAGAAGTAAGAAGCATATGTGACTTAATGAATGCTAGCGAAGTATCGAAACTACGCAAGGAAAAATGTTTTGGTTGTAAATTAGACCACCCTAGTCAGACAAAACATGATTGCCTTATGATGACTGAAGAAGAGGCGTGGATAGAACATGGAATAGAGGCAGTGGGCATAGCGTTCGCGGAGGGGATATTATGGAAGGAATTCGTGGTAGCAACCCGTGTGTTAAAACTAAATTATTATCGTGAAAAAGTCATGGAACATTACAAAAACCTCAAAATGAACCCTGAATCATTGAAAAATTCAAAAAATTTTTTTTTGCCTAGAAATCATAATTAGTATATGTAGATGTTTGTAAAAGTGAAAACAGACCTTGTAGAGCCTTCCTTCCTTACAGAAAATGCTGTTTTTGGAAGAGTAGGCTACAATATTTCACGTTGCCATGGAAACGGGTTTGTGTTTATTGTTTTTCATGGAGAGTTTCTTCGTTGTTTGTGGGTGGTTTGAATTTTTTTTTGCTGATTATGTAAATCGACAACCTGAAGGACTGGTAACAAGTTAAGGCCTGGTCACATAGCTATTCTACAACACATTTTTCCTTCCTGTTCGAAAACATAGCCATTTGAGGTGAAACACTTGTGAAAACACATCAACGATTTAGATTTTGTCTGTATTATTTTTATCTTGTTGCTTTTTGGTAGGGGAAAATAGTCTCCTAGAGATTATATTTTCTTTACAATGCCAAAAGTATCGAAAAAGCGGCGTTTTCGTGGCCAAAATCAATGGGATGCCGCCAGATCAAAATCATCAAATTCTTCTCCATGTGCGTCTACTCCAGTGCCTCAGACGGCTTCTGTTCGAAAGATAACGGATCAGAAAAGCAAAAGAAACCAAGATTTTGATGGGGCATACAGCTATAGACTGATTGAGCTATCAAATTTGGTAAGAGCGTTTCAACCTTTGCATAATTGTCAACTTGGTGGAGACTTACAACTTAGCGAGGACGAGGTACGTAGATATGGCTCTAGCTCTGTAATCAATGTCCAGTGCTCTAAATGCGAGGTCAAGATCGAGCTTCAAACCTCTGGGAGTGAAAGCCAAGTATGGAAATCTCAAAATTCCATGGATACAAATAGGCGGATGGTTTACTCTGCAATGGAAATGGGTGTAGGACGAGAGGCCATGTCAGTAATGTCTGATATTTTCAATATGCCTACCCCTTGCCAACACAAAGCATGGGACAACTATGTTTCAGCTCTGTATGATGCCCACAAGAAAGTTGTTGATGAACAATTACAGCAGGCAAGAGACAAAGTATTTTCACATTATTGTTCTGATGAAACTGATGTCGCAGAGATTGCAGTGAGCTTTGATGGTACGTGGTCGAAAAGGGGGTGCACAGCTAATTTTGGTGTTGGTTTCGTGGTATCGGTTGAAACTGGTGAAGTACTTGACTTTGATTTTGAGTCAAAGATATGCAAAGCATGTGAATCAACAAAGAAGGATCTTGGTGAAGATTCTCCCGAGTATGACATGTGGTACCAGGGACATAAAGACAAATGCACCAAAACTCACACTGGGTCAAGTAGGTCAATGGAGTGCTCCATAGCTAAGAAGATTTGGGACAGATCTAAGGAAACTAATTTACATTATAAATTTATGATCAGCGATGGTGATAGCAAAGCTTATGGAAGTATTTGGGATACCTATGGTTGTTGCGATAAGTGTGAGAAATGGGAGAAGATGGACAAGCGGTCAGCAGAGTACAAGAAATGGCGCGAGTCCAAGGAGTATGAGATTTGGAAACAAAACCATGAAAGCGGAAAGGCAGAGTGTGCAAGGGTTTCAAAATTGTATTGTATTGGCCATGTGTACTTAGGAAGAAACAACCAAAGCCGAAGGATGGGAAATCAGTCAAAGGCAGCAAACACCGACTGACAGACAAAACATTAGACAAGCTCCAAACTTATTATGGAAATGCCATCAGGGCTAATGTAAAGCCAGGAAAATTAACTCAACAGGAACAGAAAAAACAAATAAAAATAATGCAAAAGGCTATACTGGCAGTTCTCTATCACACTTGCGAACTTCCAGATGACAAGAAGAGACACCAATACTGTCCACCAGGGCCAGATAGCTGGTGCTCCTACAGAAGGGATGGTACTCTCCAAAGGAAAGATCACCATTTGGATGCTGTTTTTTTAGATTTCCTGCTACCTGAGTTCCAGCGCCTCAGTGAGTATTCTCTGTTGCTACGCTGTCTTCCTGGGTATTCACAGAATGTGAACGAAAGCCTCAACAGCCTTGTTTGGAACCGTGCTCCTAAACACCGTTATAAAGGGCCTCAAGTTGTGAAGATTGCTGTGATGTCTGCTATTCTTTATTTTAATTCTGGTGCTGCCTCAAGGCAGGATGTCATGGAAGCAGCTAACATTCCAGGTGGTGAGTTCACTTTCGAGGGGTGTTTAGCAAAAGACAAGAGGATGTCGAGCTCGGTTACAAGTGCGCAGATGAAAGAAAAGGAAAGGAGGAGGAAAAGAAGACAAGCCAAGCTTGCAGCAAACCAAGGGGAATCATCCTATGCCAGTGGAAAGTTTAATGAAGTGGATCCACTTGACTTTGAAGCTTCATCATCATCATCATCATCATCTGATGAAGACAATTATCCTTTAGCTTGGCTTGTTCATAACAACGATTCTGATGACAGTGATGATGCTCCATTAGCTCAATTGGTCAGTGGAAGTCCAGGAAAGTGACTGTTGCATTCCTACATTGTTATGTGTTGATTTTGGTCAGGTACATTGTATCTATTCATAAGAATATCGGTGACATTCTGTACTAACTTTATTAGCCGTTTTCTCAGAGACAAGATTTCGGTTAGCGACTATTACTTAAATTCTCATAACTCAAAGACTATTTGACCAATGTTGCTAATTTTTTCAGAGATTGTTCTTTAGGTAGCTGTCCATAGATTAATGAATCCTTTTTGCCCAATCATAAAATTTGAGTGTTCTATACACAAAAGGGTCAAACGCATGAGATCCTTATGAAATATCTGTCGTTTTGACCAAAATATATAGTGTAGCACCAAAAGCATTCATTAATCTGTTGCCTGGAATGTATTCTACTTATCTAGTTAAAATAAACACTTTCTGATGTTTAGTTTTTCACTAGATAGCATTCAATGATGGTTTGGCAGAAAATAGCTATTTTGCCTTTCCTTGTTTTTTTTTACAATTATGGTTTGGTCTGATAAGGCATCTGTATTGCTATTTGTGTAGAGCATGTTATGAGCTTTAAAATGATGTATAACATGTTGCATACAAGTGAAACCATAATAAAATACAGTCATTAGTATACAATGTGTTCGCGACATGAATTTTCAGGTAGCATCCCCCCTTAAAAAAGGAACTATACATGAACAGTTATTTATAAAATATGTTATATATTCCATAAAGGGTTTTTGATACAAAAAACTTGTTCAAAAATTTTTTTAATAAATACGTTTTATTTATCATTGGATTGTTGTAATATTAAATCAGTTCCTCATTAAGCCAAACGCCAAAAGCTTCCACCTCAACCTTCGCACAATGTTTGTAGTCCCGTAAAGATGAATGGGCACCACACGTTTCTAACCATCCAAGGTTACCAAACAGGTGTTCGGCTTTTGGACATCCATAACTTTTTAGGTTCACGCCTGGCACGCTAAGACGATCAAGCATGTCTTTTTCATAATGTCCACCCTTATAGGCTATTTTGGATGTAAATTTAACTTTATGTTGTTGGTAAAACTCCAGTACAATAGCATCAAGCTCATGTAATTTAGGGGTACAAAATCTTTTGGGAAAAACATTGTGTGGACCATCAAATGGAAGGTGATGTATGTTGCGCGTTAAAAACAAACAATGCCATTTTGTCTTTTCGTCAAGTTCGTTCCATTTAAGATTAGTATTAAAAACATATGATTTAGCGTAAACGTTGCCAACTCGAAGAATCCCCAACTCCTTACAGAAAAATTTTTTATTCACACAAAAACCACCCATATCCATAATCCCAATCACATCCTGCAACGTCTCCATCACTACGTTCTCACTTCAACACATTAACTCATTATATATCAATCACCATAGGGTGTGCGCACAGGTGTGCGCACACCCCTATGACATCAGATCATGTGCGCACACGTGTGCGCACACCCCTATGACGTAACAGGGTGTGCGCACACCCCTGTGATGTCATATGGGTCTATCTGTTATTTGATTGGTTGGAGATAATTATAAATTAAGGAGACGAGTAATAGTTATTTATTCTGTTCATAGTTTTCATGAGAAGAACTTAATAAGATTAAATGATGGAGTGATTACATGGAAAACCAGCGTCTTGTTCGACAACGAAAAATGGTTCGTTTTGGTTCTGTGGTCAAAATCCAAGCTGTAACTTCTTTTGCCCTGAGGACACAGGTTACCTGTTTGAAAAAGCCATAGCTGCTTGGAGATCGATGAATCAATCGCAACCGCAATGTGATGGGCATCATAAGTTTTCGAAAATACGTGTGGTCAAAGATCTGATGAAAATGAGTTATGGAAGACCGTATTTCGTTTGTGCTGACAAAAAGAATCCGTGTTCCTTTTGGGTGTGGGGCGATGTGCAACCATTAATACGACCAATGTGTCATCATGAATTTCCGTGTGTGTTCCGAAAGGTCAAAAAGAAAGGTATTAACAAGTGTCGTGTGTCCTTTTGCTGTCCTAACGACAAGGAGAATTCATGTCGATATTTTGAATGGGCTCTCGAAGAAGGACCATTACAGCCTGTGAATTTTACTTTACCTGAACTGTGTAAATACAAAATCAAAGAAGAAGAAGAAAAAGAAGAAGAAGAATAAGAATAAAACGACCTCAAAAAATGCATTGACAATTTAACATATAATTTTCAGAACATTTAATTAAATATCGTTTTCAGAACATTAATGAAATATCGTTTTCAGAACATTAATTAAATATTGTTTTTAGAACATTAACATGTTTAATATTTGTATGATTTTTTTTATTTTAAATAAACATGTTTTGACTTTCTTGTATTCATTTTGTCTGTGTTTGTGTGCAGAATGGAAGTATTTTGGATGAGCTTCAGAAAAATAATGTTGACATTGATATGAAGACGTTGTCACACCATATCAATTATTTACTTCAGCATCACAGATCTATATATCAGGCAGTTGTTGTGAAATCTCCAGACCTGATAAGAGTATTTTATGCGATGAATATTAACAATTTTGGACGTGCTATGTCTTACTTGACCCTGGTTTATTTGACTAACGACTCTGACGATAATACGCGCAGAACTGTACAGTTGGTTGCTGCACCTCTTAAAAGGTTTGATCTCACGGAGTTCAAGATCGAAGAAAGTTGTTTCCGTAAAAATGATTTCTCGTTTCAAAAGTATTTGTTCGCTATAAAGTACACGAACATATGAAATAAAACTCATTTAGTGTTTTGCACGATGGATGTACGGTTTAAAACACCTGCGAATTTTTATATTTGCGGACAAAGTCAAAGCGGGAAATCATATTTGGTTCGCTGTATGCTAGATCATTTAGAAGAACTGTTTTATCCTGTTCCAACCAAGGATTATGCTGGCAGCTTTGACAAGGACGAAGTCATCCAGCATCTGACAACGAAGAAAGGTTTTCGTATCCAAGGCAGTACAAAAGATGGTGATAGAACTATTTTAGATAACGCTGACCAAGTTGGCAACAACTGACTGACGTATATGGAAACTGTAGACGGTCTAACAACCCGTAGTAAAATTTACAACAAAATGGTGCAAATGCTGGAAAGCAAGAGCGTGCGAGAAACTGTTGGGCAGCACTGGAAAGATACACGTTTGGCAAACGCTCGCGATTTAGCCAAAGATCGCGGTTTGACGCGGGCCGAAGTGACCTTTTATTGCAAGGACCGTGTTCCAAGTGACAACCTTATGGAGGATACTCTTCTGCGTATTACAGAATATGTTTCACCTACACTAGTTTACTCTACACCGTTCTCGGACACTTGGAAAGCTTACTGCGACTCCATGTTGCATAGCTTAGTGGTCATCGACAGAAATCGGGATATTGGTTTGATCGTCTATACGTACAACGAGACAACGAAGGATATAAGTGGACAGTTTGTAGAGAAATGGTCTAAAAAAGAAAACTGGTGCCTTGCCAACCTTACACTTAGCTCTAAACTGCCTGTGGATGTCATTGAAGTTTGTGATCGAAGTAAAGTTAGACGTGGAAAAACCAAAGATGTATTTGTAGACATTTCCGGAGCTCGCTATTTTAAAAGTCGAAAAGACGGGGGCCTAGATTTTACAACACGCTTGGTATTCAAGGGTGGTATCTACAGCTGGTACGAAGGAAGTAAAGATAATGCCGACTTTGGAAAGGCTAACCAAAGTCTGCCCAAGCTGCGAAACCGAAATGCAACTGGCCAAAAGGGAATGCCGCGTCTGTAAATATAATTTTAGAACGAAAAAAAAACAAACCCCACGAGAAAAGTTACTTCGTCCGAACTATTAAACTCTGGAACACTCTACCAACCTCAACCCGTTCTCTTCCATCAGTTACTTCTTTCAGATCAGCTCACTACCGCCACTACATGTCTGCCCTGAATTCTATCTTCGACAGTGACAACATTTCAACCTGGAAATCTATTTGCTCTAAATGTTCGTTCACCCATAATCTGGCTTCTTCACCTTATCCTCAATGCTTTTCTTAACTTTTTAGCAATATTATTTATATTATTTTATATTCATTTATGTCTTATTATGCTGTATTGTGTTAGCTGTGTTTTATATTATTTTATTATCATTGTTTTCTTATAGTTTTTGACAGTTTACCTTGTTGGGTATATATATATATACCTGTTGTAAACTTGCCTCGTTGTACATTTAATTTTCGTTTATACTTTTTTTTTGATATTGTACAATGAAAGCTTAATAAATAAGTAAATAAATAAATAAATAAGTAATTGTTGAGCTAGTCGTGTTTGTAGCGGTCTCGGATGAACTCGTATAAGACGATCCCGGCTATCGTTTTCAATTTTAGCTTTAGCAACAACCAGGGCTCTGGCTAAACAAAGTTCATCTTTGTTTTGAATGCAAATAATAGATCTTTTTTTAACCAAATGTTTCTCCAGGTTGATTTCACTTCGCTTCGTGCCCCTACCGCCATGGGGCATTTCCACGTGAATCAAATTCACATGTACGGAATCATTCAACCGGAATTCACGATTAGATTGAATCACACGCTCAATTTCAGCTAGCACACGTTCAGTGGTGAGGCGTTGACGAGGCATAAACGGCAGCGATATAGGGTATTCAAGCTGAGGCGATTGCAATACAAAACGAACTTGATCGTGCTCAGGGATATCTCGAGTGACCGTATCTAACACGTTTTGAAATATCTCGTGGAGACGGTCATGGAACTGGGAAGGCTCCAAATGGGCAAACGTGTCCGTAAATTGAATAGTATAATCGACACCCGTTGTGCTGAACTTGTTCACTCTCACTTGCTTCACATCGGTCACGCTAAAAAAGATATTACCGCTAACCTGTTCAGATGTACTTGCACCATCGTCTACGTCGTCGGTAGGTCTTTTTTGTGTCCACGGCCAGTCTGTAGTAAAGGTTCGTCGTCTTCCCAATCCATCATGAAATTTTCTCGTTGTTCAGGGGTCCAAGAATCCATAAGGTTTAAAGCGAGCCCTAATCGTTCGTTCTGTAGCAATGCCTCATCAAGATGTCTTTGCCAGTCCATCAAAAACTGTTGTCTTTGTTCTGGTGTCCAGGAATCCGTAAGGTTCGCTGTTAACCCCAATCTCGTACCCAGAGCCTACGATCCTTTTGGTCAGTAGCAAGGAACGGAGGCTCTGGGAAACTCCGATGAAACTCGGCACCTGATTGGTTAGTTCAATCAATCTCGACCCAGCAATAAATAACAGTGAAAATTAAAATTCTGTGCACGTTGCTAACCTGTTTAATTGATTTATCAACGTTCTGTAACACATAATTATAAACGACAAACACAATATACAATTGAACACATGAAATAATTCAAAACAGTGAAAATCCCGATAATTTACTAGTTAAAACTATTATTATTGTCGCTTTGTCGCCAAACAACATCTGTCGTCTGATTCGTCTCGTATTTATTCGCAGTTTCGTCTCAGAACTTTAAAAATAACATTAGAGAATGCAAGGTCAATAGAATTTAGCCAAAATTCGTAACAGAAAGTACAATTCCTTACCTGAGCAGCTGAGCCGAGCCGATCACGGCCGACGCGGACAAATAAAACCGTACGGCTCAAATCGTCCGGTCAACGATTAGGAGAAAAGCAAAGAATGGCCATTCTTACACAAAATGCTTTGTCGAGAGCTTTGTAAAACATGTTGGTTTTATTCATCGGTAAACAATATTTCCCTGGTCTTCGGACTAGCGAACGATCATCAACATGACAGTTACAAATTTGTATGAGGAACTGGGAACCAGAGGACTGGGACCAAAGACCCCGATTTGGGGACTTTTTCATCGGAGTTTCCCAGAGTCTCCGTTCCTTGGTACTGACCAAAAGGATCGCAGGCTCTGGGTACGAGATTGTGTTAACCCAAGTTGTTCATTTTCGACTCCCCACTCGAGCGAACGAGTAATGAATTCCACTTTCCTCTCAAACACTAAACCATGTTCGTACTCGCTCAAGACATACATGTTTTCCAAACTCGTTAGTTCGGCATTCCGTAATCTTCGTATTCATATTTATGCAGTAGTAATGGTATCTCTATGAAAACTATAAGCATTATGTACTTTATTCCGAAAAAACCGTTATTTATAGTGTGCGCACAGGTTGACGTCACAGGGGTGTGCGCACACTATAATCATTATGCACTTCGTGTAAGCATAAATATAATGGTTCCTAAAAAAGGCGGGAAATTGAATTGGATAAGACCCCCCTCTAACGTCAGCGTTCTTTGTGCGCACATATCACTATAACAACATGGATAAACAAAAAAAGAACTCTGAACGGTTTAAAAAAATACGTGAAAGAAAGAAAGAAGAATTGGTGAGGTTGCGAGTACTTCAAGACTATGTGTGTAAAGAACACCCTGGCCTAATCAATGAATTTGAGGTGTTTTACAAAGCCAACAAAACTCCACCAACATTCAACATCAACGAAACTGGTAATAATAGTAATGGTGAACTATTGCAAAACCTGCTCGTTCCTGAACACTCCCCACCCGCAGATGAAACCATCGATCTTAATTGGTTAGATGCTACAGCGGATAACACTTGGCTGAGTGAATTACTTGAAATTATAAAGTGAACAATTATTTATAATAATCTTTCATAATGAACAATCGTTTTTTAATATAATCGTTTCAACAATGAACAATCGCTTTTTAATATAATCGTTTCAACAATGAACAATTATTTTTTAATAATCTTTCATAATGAACAATCGTTTTCAACACATTTTAAATAAATAATCGTTTACTGTAAATAACCATTTTTAAATAATCGTTTACTGTAAATAATCGTTTATTGTAAATATTCAATTTTAAATATTATCAACTACTATAAACGTTAAAAATATTAGTCTGGAAACAAAGGTTCATAAAATCCAGTATTATACACATCAAGTTGACAGGGTAACGAACCATGAGCAAAATCCCTATGTTTCTTCAAATGAACCATCCAAGTATAACTCAAACCACACACTTCACATTTGTACTGTTTATTACCTTCATGTGTTTGTAAATGTTTTTTAAATTATTAGTTCGAGCAAATTTCTCTCCACATAACGTACAGTGTTACATGATAGCTACTATCATGTATATTTTACTACATTTTATCCCCGAGCCCGGGCGTAGGGCCGAAGGCCCGGAGCCCGGGTGAGGGTGCTAATCTCGACATGCGTGGAATTCACTTACACGCGAAATTACACGCAAGTGGGAAAGAAATTCTGCGAGATGTTTATATATATATATGTCAACAAATCCGCAACTTTCGCAGTTCGGATAGCAGGGTACTGGCACAGTATTTACTGTTAATACGACGAAGACCGAAAACGACACTGTCCTGAAACTGGCCAAAGCCTGTAAAGAATTCTGCTCTGGTGTATTATTCTACTTAACTCGAGGGACAACGATGGGGAAATCAGTTTGAAACAAACGGCTTTTTAGATCTTGAAGAGAATTGAATGATGCCTGGTCATGGAAAAAGTAAGAAACCGAACGAGAAAAACAATCTGAATTCTGAAAAGAGTATAGACTGAATTGGCAGTGTTTGTGGTGACAAAAGCAGAAGAAAGTTTAACGGTAGGAGATTCATATTTACCAGTTTAGCTGAGTCTTGAAAAAGAAAGTCATGCAATATAAGTACAGTCGTTGGCACCTAAGCGTTTACACCATCCGTCAAAACATGTTCTAAATTTAAGTCAAAGTTAACAGTTTTGAAATCAACACCGTGGGATTGGTGAGATGTGATTGACGAAGGGCACATTCATGTGACAATAATGTATTGGTTCGAATATATTGAATGAAAACCTAATATCTTTCCAAAGGTAAACATTTAACTTTGACGTTGACATAAAACATGTTTTGACTGGCGGTGTACACGCTTAGGTGCCAACGACTGTAATATTCTTGTCTACAGTTGTCCTTTGGACGCCAGGACGTGGCATTGTGTCTTTTTAACTATTTTGGATGAAAATTTGTTATTTGGTTCATCTCGCTTCTTTTTTAATATTGACTTTGTATGCTCTTTCGGTGTGTCAATACATGTACATGACTACAGATGAACTTTGCCAATGAATTTACTTTGATGTTATACTGGTTTGTTTCTCTCTTTCTATTCGAAATTTTTCAGGCTGTTAATTTTATTATTACATACTAAAAGTATAATAGACTAAATATAAAAATATAAAGACTACAATAGACTTAAATACAAAAAACCCCCAAGAAAACCAGAAAGTGTGTGTGTGGTGGTGGTGGGGGTGGTTTACAAAAATGTATATATTAAAAGTGGGTGAGGGGTTGTTGCGATCACGTATTTCTAGTATAATACATTAATACATTTTACCTTATATATCATAGTTTAGTTATATATACTTTAAGTTAGTTAAGGAATTTACCTATGGGAAATTGTTTTACGCATGGGAAGTTCTTTTAGTTTAGTCATGCATAAGCAAGCAAATATTTTAGTTTATTACGTTACCACAAGTGCGTAACGGACGGGAACGGTTACCGCAAGGAAGATTCAGGACTGTAAAAATCTTCCCAAGAAGTGACACTGCAAGTTAAAAAGTTCCTCTCTGAACAGTATATAAGGAAGAGCACAACTCTTTAATAGCAGGAGGCCTCAGCGCCTTGCTTGAATATCACTTTTGGGAAAGCTATTATAAAGAAGATTGTTAAAGAAGAATTGTCACAAGTTATACAAGTATATATACGGAAGAGTTATTGAAGTTAAAAAGCGAAGTTACGAGAAGAAGACGAAGACGAAAGAGTTGCGCTCAGTCAGACAGACAAGAGATAAGTTGAACTGATATAGTTATAATTATATAATAATTTGACATAGTATTATAAAGACGCTACTTATAGCAAGTTAAAGAAATAAATAGTTATATAAACGTAACTGACTCACACTGATTTTTGTTGCGAGAGAAATTGAACCAAAACGCGGGAAATATTAATTTTAAGGACCACGCTCGTAACATACAGCTATAGGGTTTCTCCTTCGAATGAATGATGTGTTCATGTTTTTCACAGTTACTCTTTTCTGTAAAACTTCTACCGCACTCTTTGCATGAAAAAGGTCTCTCCCCAGTACGCATTCGTCTATGGTGTTTATAATTCGATGTATGTTTTCCGCAAATGTCGCACCGTTTCTTTTTCCTCATATTCACTAAAAAAGAAAGGAAAAAAAGCAAGCCAAACTGTTCCAATACTGTTTTTATTTATCGATCTTCACCCATCTTGAAATAATACGATGATGACCGAAGGAAACCCGAGTGCGTTCCGAAATAGCTGTCGAAAAGTAGCCCGCGATACGTTAATGATATACA
Source organism: Corallium rubrum (assembly GCA_964035015.1). Classification (NCBI taxonomy): domain Eukaryota; kingdom Metazoa; phylum Cnidaria; class Anthozoa; order Scleralcyonacea; family Coralliidae; genus Corallium; species Corallium rubrum. The sequence goes on along the minus strand of OZ036007.1, from coordinate 1,204,186 downwards.
CCGCATAATTTTTATCACGTCAGCATTCTTTGTGCGCACACCCTACGCTATCTTAATGTTATTCTTCAGTTACACGTTAGCTGTTTATTAATCAACATATTATTATTATCATGGAATCTGTTGGAACTTTACCTACACAAGACGGTATAGTAGAATAGTACCCTTATTTGGACTACTCTCCACAGTTGACGAAGGCAATACCCAAGAGGAGTGTTACTTTTGTTTTAAACATATTACCAATGATGAATCCTTTATAATGAAAACACCCTGTTGCGGACATGTTATTCATTGCGAGTGTTTCAAAATATGGATAACCCAATCTTACAACAAAAACGCTGACGACACTACGGTACGATGTGGTTATTGTAGAACAATATACTCTAATGGTGAATACTGTTTTTTATGTTTACGAAAGAAAACGAATGATGAAGAACTGGTACAAACCAATTGCTGTCATTTTTTACTACATAGTGAATGCATAAATGATCTCCGCTACGTACTATCAAAATTATCATTTGAGTCGACATTAGAGTGCGGTCAAGCCACCTGGTGTAATTGTCCCTGGCTTAAACTATAACTTTTTTCTCGTTATATTTTATGGACATATTTATGAACACTTTTTTTCTCGTTATATATTTATGGACATATTTATGAACACTTTTTTTCTCGTTATATATTTATGGGGACATATTTATGAACACTTTTAAGGTTTCAAAATTATATTCTATTGTAAAATAATTTTAAAATATATTTGTTTTTTAAAAAATCTTTATTAATTTTTTAAGGATTTACGTAAAGTTGTGCGCACACCTGTTTAAGGATTTACGTAAAGGTGTGCGCACACCTGTGACATCACATCATGTGCGCACACCCCTATGACGTCACTTCCGTGGCTGGATGTGCAGGGTAATCTACCATCTGCATATTTATGTAAATACAATCCATTTATTATTTTCTATTTTACACGGGCCCACAGTAATTGGCGTAAGCTGTAGTGGTATCCCTGCCAGATTTGTATTTTGTATGTTTATTTACTAATGGCGAAGTATAATAAATAAATAAATAAAACATACTGAAAATACTAGAGAATCTTGTGACATATATAAGAGCCTAAGCACAAAACTCGAGGTAGTTTGTATTATCAAAAATGTTTATTTAGACGTAATGGTTTGTTGTATTACTAATTGCAACATGTTCAGAGGGTAAATTACTATTTCAGTGAATCTAAATATTTAAATTTTCATTACATTGAATTACCTATCTATTATTATTATTATTATTACTCGGGCTACCTGTGGTAGCCGAGTCTAGGTTTCGGTGACGTTTCTGTATTATTTTTCTGGTCAACAAAGTGCAATTACTGTATCATCCCGACAGGCTTTGCGAAACCAAGCGGTGTGTTATCGATCTGATATTGCTCCGTCTTGAAGCTTTTAGAAGATCACAAGTGACTTTAGAACACTGTTATTAATCAGTCATGTGGCTGAAGCTTACAATTGCAGATCTTGATGGCCGTAAATCTACACTAAACGGTGCTGAACTATTTACAGTAGATTTCGATCTGGGTTAATATTCCGCTGTCTCGATCAAGACAAACTGATTATAAACGATTTAAATGATTTATTCAATTTTAATACTGAAACGTATTACTCATGCTCACAATCTGATAACTTGGTGACTATTGAAAACTATCTGCAAGATGAGCGAGACATAAACAACGTTGAAAACAGAATTGACAACTTGCAAAGTACCTATAATCGCATTAAAAAAATATGACACTTATATCGCTTTAATTTTTCGCTCGAGTGTAACGTGATCATGCAACACGTATTTTCGATAAGCATTAGATAAAATGAAAATGTCTGCTTGTAAATTATAGTTAAACACCTCTGCCCAGCGCTTATCATCTTAACACTTCAAACATTAATTCAAAGGCTATTCTGAGGTTTCAGAAATATTGATTCGAACGGCTTAACACTCTTGTCTGAGCAAAAACACCCTTCTGCCTTCTTTTTCCCTTCAACATGTACCCTTACGTCTCACCTAATAGAAATAACAATAATCGTTCATTTCTAACGATTAACCATATCTCTAACCCCTAAATCGGCAAAAACAGGGAACGTGGACGCTAATCGCATTGTTAAAGAATATGATATTTTTATTTTTTATATGTCTATGTTTTAGACTCTGGCACAGAATAAAGAACTGAGCAGAAGGGCCACTCGGGGGTACGGAGTGTCGCCGTTTTTCAGTGCGCATGCGCGAGGTCTGCGAAGCTCGCAAGCCAGTAAACCTCAGCCAGGTCAACAAGGAGTGTAATGGCGAAATGCGGATTTGCTTCACTAAAATTATTACAGTTGAATTATACATACAGTACTTCTTCTATATTCATTTCATATCATGTCAGACCATTGATCTTCTTGAACTTGAAAGCAGTGTACTGAAATATATGCGATCAGTCCATGATTGGGGTTACTAAGCTCCTTCATACTACATGTTTTAGATCAAAACAAGTACTGGTGTATAATAATTTCAATGGAGTATTGTGTTTATTGGATGGTCACTTGTAAATTATTTCTATAGTCTGGTACTACAGCTAGTGTAAATTATTTTTTGCTATATAAAAATAAATATTTGGGATTGACTGTTTGCAATTGAATTGAGGTTGAATTTCTTCTTCAACTGCACCACTGCACACCAGTGCAACAGCAAATTTGCACTAACTTTGAATTTTGTATAATTGTGTCCAAGCAAAGTCATTCAGAGAAATTATGTTTTTCCTGAAAAAGTCTAAGGTTTAATTTTAAGAGTTTTCCAGGGCTGGTTGTGTGGATGGATCTAGTAAATACATAACTGGCTCGTGCAAAAAAACCCCAACAAAAATTGTAGTTGTTTATTGCTATTAATTCATCAACTGAGAGTTTTGCTAAAACAATGTCCTTGTCCAATTATATGCTAAGAAGCCAAATTGTATTAAATTAACTTGGTTACTTCAGCATCTCAGATTAAATTTTGATCATCAGGCCTTTCCAGATTACAAAAATAATCGAGAATGCAATTGCATGCAAACATTTCTTCCCAGTTAGTTTTAATCAATGGTTTATAGTGCTGTATATAAACTTGTACAATATCAAATGATTTCCACATGCAAAACTGATTGCTATTGAAAAAGTTTTATTCCTTTTGTAAGACAATGATGTGAAAAAACCTTATATATATTTTATCATGTATTCTAATAGAAATTTTGTATATTTTGTAATTCAGTTTGTTAACTGCAAATAAGACAGCAAACTCACAGGTGGTGACACCAAGCAGTAATTTAAACACAAGTTACCTCTATCGTAAGTTTAATTCCTACATGTTAGTCAATGAAATTTGAAAAAATATAATAACAGTAAACAATTGGCCTTATTAAATTTCACTGTAAAACGACAAAACGTCACCTAATAGAATTGCGTCGTTCTTCAAAATTACTCATTCCATTCAAGAAATAACAGGAAATATGTGCAGGTTAATCTTTATACTTAACGTTTAAACTGTTTTTAAAGATTGCCTGCTCTTATTTTTGCTTGCAAATGCAAGTTTAAAGAAGACGGTAATGCTTTAAATAGCTTCACACAGTGGCGGTTCGAGTTCGTTTTAATTCCGTAAATTTTCAATTTCAAATGTTTTTCGTACCTTCTAAACGGAAAAAATATTGTCATCTACCTCTCCTCTATTACTACTGGTTGTAGCGTAAAAATCGAGCCACTAGTTGTGAGATATAGCGATTTTAGTGATCCAACTCCGTATTTCGCCATTGCACTCCTTGTTGACCTGGCTGAGGTTTACTGGCTGCGAGATTTTCCGGAAGTGGTTTTCGGGAACAAGCGCGAGTGGCCCTTCTGCTCAGTTCTTAATTCTGTGACTCTGGTAACACATGCATTGATGCGTCTCAATAAATGAATGTTCAACGGGTTTTTTGAATAAGTATTGAATAGGTCTACATGTAACATGATAAACAGTGCCAAGCACGATGGATTTCTGCGTGTAAGGCTTATAGCTAAAACATCTTGGCCGAGCGCCTAACACGTAAACACGTGAAACATTCAATAGTTAAAAGGGCATTCAGATTTCAGAAAGATCTTTAATCCGAAGCCAAATAAGCAGGGGGGCACTTTGCCCCGGGCCCCCAAGTGAGAGGGGCCCCCTAAAATCCCATAGTAGGAGGGGCCCCGGCCCCTAAAATAAATTTAACCCTTTCTCTCGCATCGTTGTGGAAAAACTTTATCTTTTTCTTTTACCTCTGTCTAACGTCACACGATTTTACTCGTCAAGCGAAGAGTATTGAAATATACAGAATGTTAATTATTTTTCTTTCTCGAATAAACTGTGATTCTTTTGGTCAAAAGCCTTCTCAGAATATTACGAGGTTTAATTATTAATATTTAACTAAAATCGCTTAAATACAAACTCACGTTATTTTTACTCGAAAAAAAAGATCGACTCGGTACGGATATAAGGATATTGATCGGGACGGAGGAATTGGAGGATTTGATCATTTGAGAGGAGACTGGGGCGAGTCTGTCATTTATCAAGATGGCGGCTAGGAGTAGGACTTGCTGTAAGTATGCTTTTCAATCCATATCAATCTTCATTCTCTTTTTAAAAAATGAGACTAATTGGTATCACAAAACTTTGTCAGTATATCTAGCGTCAGGTTTTACAGTATATATAATATATATATTTATCGAATTCATTAATAATTCATGAAGAAAATTCAAAAGAAATGAATATTTAATGAATATCTGTAAATCGGTAAGAGATTCGTCCTGATTTACATAAACTTTCCGTTCGATTTTCTCGGTTAAAACAGCTTATATCTTAAAGATTGTTGATAAAACTGAACAGTTAGATGTGTGAATTCGATAAGTCAGATAAAACATCCGCAGTCGATCTTTATCTGATATACAAACTCCTGCCTTCGGCTCGAATTTGTATATCAGATAAAGATCGACTGCGAATGTTTTATCTATCACATATATATATATATATATATATATATTTTAAAATCCAACAACTAAAAAAGTTTATATTCAGTGCTAAAATAAAATATGTTTCTATTGTCACGACTCACGATAAACTGAAAAATCGTATCTGTTTCTGGATCAGTACTGACAGTACATCACACATAAGAAGTAAGAACAACACTTTTCTGTTTAAATAGAGAGCGATTCAGAATTCCGGATGATAAATAAGAGCAGCGTTGTGCGACAATGAAGAGAAAGTATCCAAGCGGTTATTCCAAAAAGAAGCAAAAAGAAATTCGATTCCAGAATGAAGCAAAAGAAAGACGAACATTGGAAGAATTTAATTGGGGAAAACCGAAAACGTCTGCTGAAAACTTAGTACCAGAAATACAGGATGTTCTAAATGATACAGGAAAGCCTTGTGAAGTAAATAAATTGCCTATGCAGGAGGAGAACGTGAATCATCCAAGGCCAAGCGAGGGTGAACTTAGCCCAACTAGTAGTACTGAGAATAGTCCAACCAACGTTGAGAGATTAGAAGAATTGACAATGACTGCAGCTGATCTGCAATATCACGAACAATCTTCCATTGAGCCATCAAGATCCTCATCATATAAATCATCAGATGTAGAAAAATCAGTAACTGTGACTGTTGATGAGAGTCATGACACTATTGAATCTGCCTCAGCTACAGTCAGTAATGATGTCGCGACGTGGAAAAAGCTCTCTAGTAAAGAGAGAGACGCCCTAGCTGTTATGGCACCTCAACCAATCCCTAAGGACTTACCAAAGGACACCAAGAACAGATCTTTTCCGATGAGTATATTTTCTAAGAGAATGCCCAATGGCGAAACAGTTGAGAGGGACTGGTTGGTATGGAGCGAAACAGGGAAATGTCTTTACTGCTTCTGTTGTTGCCTTTTCAGCACTAAACCACCCTCTTCGGCATTTTCTGAATTCAGTCATCCTCAATTAGGTTGTAAAGACAACTGGCGAAAACTGTACGAGAAAACACAGACACATGAAAGAAGTCAAATGCATATCTCCAACTACATGATATGGAGAGATTTTCTCGTGTCCGCGGAGAATAAGCGTGGAATTGACGCTCTTCAACAACAAGCGTTGAGTGCAGAGAAGGAGAGATGGCGGCAAATTCTGAGATGTCTGCTTGAGGTGACGCTGTTTTTGGCTGAGAGAAATCTTCCATTCAGAGGCTCCAGTTCTACTGTGGGGGATTTGGACAACGGTTTGTTTCTTGGAACTCTAGAGCTCGTCAGTTCTTACAATCCAACCATCAAAGAGCATTTGGACACAGTTAAGAAGTATCAAGAAAGGGGAGAGCGCATGCAAGCCCATTATTTGTCATGGCAAAGTCAAAATGAGTTCCTAAGTCTCTGTGCAAAGAAGATTATGAATAAGATTATATCTGAAATAGAACAGTCCTACTATTATGGTCTGATAGTGGACGGAACACCAGATGTTTCACATACAGAGCAACTCACCTTTGTTTTACGATATGCTGTTCTCAAGAACGGCAATTGGGAAGTGGTGGAGAGATTTCTAACGATCAAAGATTTTGAGAAGAAGAAAGGAGAAGACATCTGTCAGGTTGTAGAGGGCAGGGTTATGATAATGCCTCTAATATGTCAGGATGCTACAAGGGAGTGCAAGCTTTGTTTTTGGAAAAAAATCCCCAAACCTTTTATACTCCATGCAGTGCCCACAGTTTGAACTTGTGTGGTGTGCATGCAGTTGAGGTGGCACCAGAAATCAAGCTCTTTTTTGGCAATGTCCAAAAAGCTGTATAATCTATTTTCTGCAAGTCCAGCTCGTTGGAAGATTCTGAAAGATACTACGGGAGTTTCATTGCACAGCCTGTCAAAAACCAGATGGAGTGCAAGAATTGACGCAGTTAGACCACTGGTGAAGAATCAAAGGAAGATGCTGGAGGCCCTTTCAAAATTGCAAACTGAGCTTGATTTAACAGCTGAAGCTTATAGTGATTCTGAATGTCTGCTGATGTGGATGAATTCATTTGAATACATTCTCATGGCGACCTTTTGGTTCAAGACACTTCAGTGCATCGACGATGTCAACAAGATACTGCAGTTTGCAGATATTTCTATCGCTGAAGAGGCCAAGTATCTTGGATCCTTACACCAAGATGTCCAGACCCTTCGAGATTCGTGGGAAAATCTGCTCGAAGAGGCAAAGCTTGTTTCATCTGCACTGGACCAACATTGCAAGAGAAACGTTCCAGAAAGACAACGAGGAGAAATCCAAATGAAACAGAAGAGCATGTTCATTCCACTCAAGAAGAAGCGTTTAAAGTTAACGTTTTCTACAAAGCATTAGATACTCTTTTGCTACAGCTTTCGGAAAGATTCAAAGCTGTTGAGGAACTTGCAGATATGTTTGAGTTCATTGTCAACCCTCCTGTGAATCCATCCAATGAAATTGTCAAGGAGCAAGCCAAACGACTTGCTGAGAGCTATCCCAATGATGTCATCGAAGAAGACCTGGAGGAGGAGCTTCGTCATTATGCCAAATTTTTTCAAGATCTTGGTGTTAAAGCAGTAGCTAAGAAAAACAAAGCTATAGCTTTGTTGAATTACATATTTGAGAAGAAGATCGAGTCCTTATATCCACAGAATTGCATTTGCCTTCGGATTTTTTTGTCTATCCCTGTATCAGTAGCATCAGGAGAACGTTCGTTCAGCAAACTTGCTTTGATAAAATCCAGACTGCGATCAACACAAGAAAGGATCGCAAATCTTATGGTACTGTCCATAGAGCATCGTTTGGCAAGATGTCTTAACTTTGAAGATTTAATTGACAGTTTTGCGGCTGAAAAAGCCAGAAAAAAGATTTTCTAGATTCTGGACAGTAAAGATCTTAAAATATTGATGTAGTTCATAAAGTTTTCGCAAGCTCTGACTCTGAGGAAGTCCTGAGTTAAACAGGACGAAAGCTTAGCTATAATAAAGCAATTATAAATTATACATGGTTGTATCCGTAAACTTTAATACTTTATGAACTATATCAATAAAGATTTTACTGCCATGACGTCATCACTATGACGTCATCAGGGGCCCCAATCAATTTTTGCCCCGGGCCCCACAAAACCTCTCGGCGGCCCTGGAACTGCGTTTACATGAAAGATCTCGACGAGCCGCGTCTTTTTCGTTAACATAATAGTCAGAAAAAGTATTAAACTATTCGCTGACTCAGCAATTTTAGTTATAAGCCTATAACTTTGGAACTTACAGTTCGATTTGCATTTTGTAAATCGTATATGATAGTTCTCGACGAGCTGCATCTTTTTTGTTAATATAATAGTCAGAAAAAGTTTAAACTTAAGCTGATAAATTGCCTTTTTACGTCAGAAAATCAATTATGACGTCAGTTCTCCATGATGACGTCAGTTCTCCATGATGACGTCATATTTTGTGACTAATGAATGTATTAACGAAAACGATGCGGCTTGACGAGAGCTTTCATATAGATCGCGTCAGATTTTGAATATGAGCAATACTTAAGGAGTTCTGGAAGTTTTTGTGAATTTTTTCCGTTTTTGGCCGTTCCCCCGCGGGATTAACTTTTTTTAAATTTTTGACCGTTTCCCCCCCCCCCCCCCCCCCCCCCCCGCCCCCCGCCCTAGCAACCCGCCGCCATCCCCTACTCCACCCTTCCCCCCTTATTAAAATTCACTTTATTTCCGCTGATTTTTAATTGGTCGAAACGTACTTCCGGTCCAGACAACAGTATATATACTAATCTGACATAGGATACTTCCTCTTTCGCTGGTGACCTTCGTCTGAACGACACGTACTAATCGTTTCTCAAGCCTCATTATACACTGATCTTCGCCGGAGGCAGACGTGCTTTGGTGAGCTCCGCCAATATGGAGCCTTGCCCGGACAACCTATGGTCCCTTACCGAGGATAATGTCGACGGTTTCGACGTCGATCAAATGATCGTCAACGTGGCTGTTAACATAAACATCATCGAAATATTGCGAAAATTCACGGGAAACAGCATTTCACTAGCAACATCGTTGCGTCGCAGGTTTCACCACGAAATTAACTATGATCTAATCGTGCTGGCATACCATCCTGTAATTATCACCACATTGAAGGTAGCGGGGTTGAAAGAAAGGATCTGTCTTTCTTTAAGCGAACGGGGCTGTATTGCAGTCGAAGCAAACGAAGATGTGGAACATCTTACCAACGGTCTACCAAAGGGTGTTGCCGTGGAGACTTTTGTCAATTCACTCATTGCTGCGGAGGTGCCCTACATCCGAATAATGCAGTTCGGCATGAAACAAGCAATCGGGGATTTTCCAATGATTCCCGACGAGATATTGGAGTAAGTAAATAATTTTTATACGTATATATATATAATATTACCTGTTATTGATTTTTTGTTTTTTTTTAACAGATGTAATGCAACTAACGAGGGCTATCCCATTAACCAATGGGACAGCTTGTTCAACTAAAACGGACTACATCTATGTTCTCAAATTCACCAATCTTCGCTTACTGGCAAACACAACGCAAATCAAGCCATATGTAATGTATTCCCCGTTCGATTTGAGGCCTGCCCCTCGGGCAAACCATGGTGGAAACTTCACCGTAAAAATGGCTAACCCGAATAATCATTCGCAGATCGTCAAGGTGAAAGTGTATAGTTTAATGTTTCATTTCTTGCGTGCTTCCCACCAGTACAAGTTGCAATCTCCAATCAACTCGCGGATGGGCATGCAATACCTCAGGCAGGCCTTCGAGGTATTCCAAGCAATGGAGGGACGGCCACACGCTCTTGGTGGCATAAGGGTTGAAGCTACGATATCGGCTCCCCTTTTAAGCGAAGCTTGGCAAATTTTTCAAAACGAAAGGCCAAACGACATCCGGCAATTTTTGCATCCCGCAACTCTGACAGTTAGAGTCATGTCGACTTTCGCCTACTTGGTCATGGGAAGGGAATTGGGAAGGGAATTGTTAGAGAAAGTAAAATCTAAATTTAGATTAAACGGCTTGACAGACCGCCACGACGTACCTGCCAGAGAGCTGTCAATGGAAGAGAAAGAATGGCTCGGCGACGTCAAATGTTTGTTAGGATACGCCCATGTGGGCTATAAAACTGACCCAATTGACACACTGGCCTGGTGGAGAGAGGAAATCCAACCGGAAATTCCAGTTGAGGATGAACCACATTTGGTTGAAGACCCTGCTACAGAAACGCCAGACATGCAAACCAACGCAAGGCTTTGCCAGCTGTGTGAAGATAACCGCCGCCACACAGGTAATCATAGCATTATCTGGAGAAGAGTGCTCCATTTCCTTCGCCGTGAATTTCCTGAGATGGAAGCGACAGATGACCAAATAAGGAATAGGTATAAACTGCTTGTGCGAAACGGACAGCATGCCTGCCTGGGTGGTTACCTTCAAGTCGTACAGTACGTGGTTACTAAAGGGGCAGCTATTAATTCTCATGACAAGAACAGCAAACAGCCGCTACACTACGCAGCTCGTGAAGGTAACTAGAAGTGCTCAAATATTGATTGCTCACAAATCAGAAGTCAAAGCAGTAAACGAAAACATAATAATGCTCCTTTATTTTGCTTTCGGTAAAGCACATACAGATATAGTCAATATCTTCTTGAAAACGGAGCCGATGTTCGATGTAAAGACAAAACAGATTGCACTCCTGTTACGCGGTCGCGTTACGAACATCCTTGACATTGAATACTTTAATCTTATTGACATTTAATACGTTAATATAATATATCTTTATATTGTTGCAACATATATTATTGCAAGATTTGCTTACTCAGGCTATTGTAAAAATAGAATGACATCACTGTATAATGATGTAATTTGCCAAAGGCAGCTTTAGGCCTTGCCTATATAAGAGCGCCTTGCCAGTAGATAGGAGTTGGTTGATTTTAAGAGTTCTACTTACAACATATGTACTTTATAACTATATGTTATCTGGCTGTGCATCGTGGGTCATTCTAATTGTTTATGCTGAGAACGCGTCTATTTGATCACGAACTACTGTCACAGATTTAATATATTTCATTGAAATATCATCTGGCAAACGGCGACGAGCTTAAAGACAGTTTGTCAAGAGTACATTTAGCTGTGTCACGACAAATAAGTTTGAACTTTTAGTTATAAGTTGTATTGTTATATATTCTATATTTTGTTAATCTATATATTCGTTTAATTTTAATAAATTTGTATATATAATTCCTCGAGTAAAACTATTCTTGTTACGGTGCGCGTAACAACTCCTCTTCATCTTGCCAGTTGGCGTGGTCATTTGGAAGTTTTGAAGCTATACTTCTTATTAAAGGAAGTGACTTGACATCTAGAGACAATGATGGCAATACTGCATGCACGCCATTATGCATGCTTAGGAGGACATCCAGCAGTGGCCGACTATCTTCTGCAGAATGGTGCTGAGATAGATTCTCGAGACAAAAATGGATTCTTTCCTTTTCATATAGCATGCCATGCTACTAAATTAAGCACGGTGCAGCTCTTGATCAGCAAAGGTTGTGATATTACATCCAAAGCCGAAGATGGCAGGTCTGGTCTCCAAATAGCTGGCGAGTATTCTTTATGAACATTGTTACATTATTCTCACTATGGTCTAAACGAGGGTACACGGCAAACTTTGGAATCGTTTTTGTTATTTCTGCTGAAACTGGTGAGGTACTTGATTACGACTTTGAATCCAAGATATGCAGAGAATGTTCGATAGCTAAGAATGATCTGGGTGAAGATTCCCCTGAATTTGATATCTGGTTCCGTGGTCACCAGGATTAATGTACCCAAATTCACACTGGTTCAAGTGGATCAATGGAGTGCTCTATCGCCAAGAAGATATGGGAGCGGTCGAAGGACAGCAATCTGCACTATAACTTTATGATCAGTGATGGTGACAGTAAGGCGTATGGTAGTATCTGGGACACATATGGTAGCTGTGCCGATTGTGAGAAATGGGAAAACACCAACAAGCGTTCAGCCAAGTATAAGAAATGGCGTGAATCGAAGAGCTATGAAGAATGGAAGGAAAGTCATGAGAGTGGAAAGGCGGATTGTTCAAGGGTGACAAAGTTGGATTGTGTTGGGCATGTCCAGAAGAGAATGGGGAAACATTTACGGGAATTGAGGAAGAAAGCAAGCAAACTGAAGGATGGGAAATCGGTGAAGGGGAGAAGCATAGACTAACGGACAAAGTGATAGATAAGCTCCAAACATACTATGGCAATGCAATCAGAGCAAATGTCAAGCCTGGGAAATTAACTGCACAAGAACAAAAGGATCAAATATCCACGATGCAACAGGCTATAATGGCAGTTCTATATGTTACATGATAGCTATTATCATGTATATTTTACTACATTTTATATAATACATTAATACATTTTACCTTATATATCATAGTTTAGTTATATATACTTTAAGTTAGTTAAGGAATTTACCTATGGGAAATTATTTTACGCATGGGAAGTTCTTTTAGTTTAGTCATGCATGAGCAAGCAAATATTTTAGTTTATTACGTTACCACAAGTGCGTAACGGACGGGAACGGTTACCGCAAGGAAGATTCAGGACTGTAAAAATCTTCCCAAGAAGTGACACTGCAAGTTAAAAAGTTCCTCTCTGGACAGTATATAAGGAAGAGCACAACTCTTTAATAGGAAGAGGCCTCAGCGCCTTGCTTGAATATCACTTTTGGGAAAGTTATTATAAAGAAGATTGTTAAAGAAGAATTGTCACAAGTTATACAAGTATATATACGGAAAAGTTATTGAAGTTAAAAAGCGAAGTTGCGAGAAGAAGACGAAGACGAAAGAGTTGCGCTCAGTCAGACAGACAAGAGATAAGTTGAACTGATATAGTTATAATTATATAATAATTTGATATAGTATTATAAAGACGCTACTTATAGCAAGTTAAAGAAATAAATAGTTATATAAACGTAACTGACTCACACTGATTTTTGTTGCGAGAGAAATTGAACCAAAACGCGGGAAATATTAATTTTAAGGACCACGCTCGTAACATATACCATTCATGTGAACTTCCTGATAACAAAGAGCGACATAAATTTTGTCCCTCAGGACCAGATAGTTGGTGCTCTTACAAAAAAGGAAACCTTCAGAGAAAGGACCATCATTTAGATCCAGTTTTCTTGGAGTTTCTGCTTCCTGAATTCGAGCGTCTCAGCCAGTATTCTCTTTTGTTTCGGTGCCTTCCGGGTTATTCACAGAATGTCAACGAAAGCTTGAACGGTCTCGTATGGAACCACGCCCCGAAACACCGGTTCAAAGGGCCTCATGTTATTGAAATTGCAGCCATGTCAGCTATACTGGCTTTCAATTGTAGCTCTACATCAAGACAAGATGTCATGAAGGCTGCTAACACCCCTTGGTGGTGAGTTCACGCGGGGAGGCTGCAAGAACAAAGATGCGACTAGGATGAGGCATTCCATCAAGAAGGCAAACTCGAACGAAAAGGTAAGAAGAAGGAAAATCAGAGAGGCCAAGCTGGCAGCAAACCAAGAGAAAGGTGAATCCTCTTATGCCAGTGGGAAATTCAATGATGTTGATCCACTTGATTTTGTTACATCATCTTCTGATGATGCTTTGCCATTAGCCAGACTTTTGGGTAACATTGATTCCGAGGACAGTGATGATGCCCCATTGGCACATCACACCAGCAAAGGACAATAAATGTGACATTGCAATATCCTTACACTGATATATGTTGGTTTTGGACAGGTATATTACAGTAATACATTAGAAAACGCTTGTGCTATAGTTCACTAATTTTAAATGGCGTTTTCTCAAAAACCGTATTTTGGTTACCGGCCATTACTTAAATCCTAAAAACTTAAAAAGTATTTACCCAATCTTGCTGATTTTTTCTGAGATTGTTCTTTAGGTACTTTTACACAAATTAATGGATGCTTTTTACTCTCTGCTAAAAATTGAATGTTCTATACCAAAATTGGTATTATTGAATAAGATCCTTACCTAATATTTGTTGCCATGGCAACAAAATAGAGTGTTACACCAAAAGCATCCATTATTTTGTTGAATGGGATGTAATCTATTATACAACTTAAGTATATCAAGTTTTGATGCTTAGTTTTTTACTAGATAGAATTTAAATATGGACTAATTAAAAATTCACTTTTTGGATTCGCAAGGTTCTTATACATATAAGTTTTATCCTGGGAAGTCACCTGTGCTGATATTTGTGTAGACCATGTTATAAGCTTTAAAAATGATATATGGCATGTTGCATATACATCAAACCACAATAAGATAGAGCGACTAAGAACTACTAGGTTCGCGAACAAACAAATGAGGGGCGAGGGCCCCCTTAAAGGAAGTGACTTGACATCTAGAGACAATGATGGCAATACTGCATGCACTCCATTATGCATGCTTAGGAGGACATCCAGCAGTGGCCGACTATCTTCTGCAGGATGGTGCTGAGATAGATTCTCGAGACAAAAATGGATTCTCGCCTTTTCATAGAGCATGCCATGCTACTAAATTAAGCATGGTGCAGCTTTTGATCAACAAAGGTTGTGATATTACAGCCAAAGCCGAAGACGGCAGGTCTGGTCTCCAAATAGCTGGTGAGTATTCTTTATGGAAATTGTTGCATTATTCTCACTATGACACTATATATATTGGATAAATTTAACAAATTAGCTTTTCTTCTCTGGCTAGACTAATTTGAGACACATATTTTTAGTCAGGGATTAGTTGCTGGGTCAATTGGTCAAGAAAAGAATGAAAATAGAAAGTCAGTCCTTTTTATAACCATTTAAGATAACTCAAACTGGCCAGACAATGTGTAAACTAACAGGGTATTTTTGTGTTATGTTTGTTTTAATGATTTATACTATATTGTCTCTTTTAAGTCAACTTACTTTAATTAACAAGACGCCCGCTAGGCGTTAACTTGGGCTACTTAATAGTGGGCACTGGGCAATGGTACAGACTGGTATGGGAAGATTATGTTATGCAAATAATCCAAGACGCCATGATTCTAACCGGTGTGCTAACAAATGCTATACTGACAGGTCATCACGGTTAGACGTGTTTGTATAGGGCTTCATATTTTTTTATCAAATATTAATCGATATATGCTCTGTATGTAGTTCTATACTCTTCGTTGAGACGTCCTAACACTTAATTCAAAGATCGATATTTATAGTGGAAAGAAATTTGGAAATTTATCCCCGAGCCCGGGCGTAGGGCCGAAGGCCCGGAGCAGGGTGCTAATTTCGACACGCGTGGAGTTCACTTTCACGCGAAATTACACGCAAGAGGAAAGAAATTCTGCGAGATGTTTGTGTATGTATGTATGTATGTATTATATATATATATATATATATATATATATATATATATATATATATATATATATATATATATATATATATATATATATATAGACAATGATGGCAATACTGCATGCACTCCATTATGCATGCTTAGGAGGACATCCAGCAGTGGCCGACTATCTTCTGCAGGATGGTGCTGAGATAGATTCTCGAGACAAAAATGGATTCTCGCCTTTTCATAGAACATGCCATGCTACTAAATTAAGCATGGTGCAGCTTTTGATCAACAAAGGTTGTGATATTACAGCCAAAGCCGAAGATGGCAGGTCTGGTCTCCAAATAGCTGGTGAGTATTCTTTATGAACATTGTTACATTATTCTCACTATGACACTATATATATTGGATAAATTTAACAAATTAGCTTTTCTTCTCTGGCTAGACTAATTTAAGACACATTTTTAGTCAGGGATTAGTTGCTGGGTCAATTGGTCAAGAAAAGAATGAAAATAGAAAGTCAGTCCTTTTTATAACCATTTAAGATAACTCAAACCGGCCAGACAATGTGTAAACTAACAGGGTATTTTTGTGTTATGTTTGTTTTAATGATTTATACTACATTGTCTCTTTTAAGTCAACTTACTTTAATTAACAAGACGCCCGCTAGGCGTTAACTTGGGCTACTTAATAGTGGGCACTGGGCAATGGTACAGACTGGTATGGGAAGATTATGTTATGCAAATAATCCAAGACGCCATGATTCTAACCGGTGTGCTAACAAATGCTAGTGACAGGTCGTCACGGTTAGACGTGTTTGTATAGGGCTCCATATTATTTTATCAAATATTAATCGATATATGCTCTGTATGTAGTTCTACATTTCCACATGAATCAGATTCACATGTACGGAATCATTCAACCGAAATTCACGATTAGATTGAATCATACGCTCAATTTCAGCGAGCACGCGTTCAGTGGTGAGGCGTTGAGTAGGCATAAACGGTAGCGATATAGGGTATTCAAGCTGAGGCGATTGCAATACAAAAACGAACTTGATCGTGCTCAGAGATATCTCGAGTGACCGTATCTAACACGCTTTGAAATATTTCGTGGAGACGATCATGGAACTGGGAAAGTTCCAAATGGGCAAACGTGTCCGTAAATTGAATAGTATAATCGACACCAGTTGTTCGAAACTTTTTCACTCTCACTTGCTTCACATCGGTCGGTAAAAAAGGTATTATCGCTAACCTGTTCAGATGTACTTGCACCCTCGTCTACGTCGTCGTTAGGTCTTTTTTGTCCACGAACAGTCTGTAGTAAAGGTTCGTCGTCTTGCCAATCCATCGTGAAATTTTCTCGTTGTTCAGGGGTCCAAGAATCCACAAGGTTTGAAGCGAGCCCTAATCGTTCGTTCTGTAGCAACGCCTCATCATTTTGCCAGTCCATCAAAAACTGTCGTCTTTGTTCTGGTGTCCAGGAATCCATAAGGTTCGCTGTTAACCCAAGTTGTTCATTTTCGACTCCCCACTCAAGCGAACGACCGATAATCTCTACTTTCCTCTCAAAAACTAAACCCTGTTCGTACTCGCTCAAGACATACATGTTTTCCAAACTCGTTAGTTCGGCTATAGTTCGGCATTCCGTAATTTTCGTATCCATATTTATATAGTATTAATGTTATCTCTATGAAAACTATAGGTATTATGTACTTTATTCCAAAACCCGTTATTTATAGTGGGCGCACACCCCTATGACGTCACCCTTGTGCGCACACCTGTGCGCACACAATCCCATGACGTAACAGGGTGTGCGCACACTATAATCATTATGTACGTCGTGTAAGCATAAATATAATGGTTCCTAAAAAAGGCGGGAAATTGAATTGGATAAGACCCCCTCTAAACGTCAGCATTCTTTGTGTGCACATACCTTACCGACATGGATAAGAAAAAAAAGAACTCGGAGTGATATAAGAAAATGCGAAAAAACAAAAAAGAAGAGCTGATGAAGTTAAGAGAACTCCAAAGTTACGTGCTGGAAACATATCCACAACTACTCGATGAATTTGAAATGGCTTACAGAAGTAATGAAGTTACAACTAGCACCATCAGTAGTGAAACTGCTGAGGACAATCAAGTTAAAATTAAAGACGATAAAACATTGTTCATACTGGCAGATGATAATATAGACCTAACCTGGATAGATGCCACAGCCGACTACACATGGTTAGATGAGATACTCAAAAACAATAATATATAATGAACAATCGTTTTTAATATAATCGTTTCAACAATGAACAATTATTTATAATAATCTTTCATAATGAACAATCGTTTTTTTTTAATATAATCGTTTCAACAATGAACAATTATTTATAATAATCTTTCATAATGAACAATCGCTTTTCACTATAATCGTTTCAACAATGAACAATCGTTTTTTAATATAATCGTTTCAACAATGAACAATTATTTATAATAATCTTTCATAATGAACAATCGCTTTTCAATATAATCGTTTCAACAATGAACAATCGTTTTTTAATATAATCGTTTCAACAATGAACAATTATTTTTTAATAATCTTTCATAATGAACAATCGTTTTCAACATATTTTAAATAAATAATCATTTACTGTAAATAAACATTTTTAAATAATCGTTTACTGTAAATAATCATTTATTGTAAATATTCAATTTTAAATATTATCAACTACTATAAACGTTAAAAAAATATTAGTTCTGGAAACAAAGGTTCATAAAAACCGGTATTATACACATCAAGTTGACAGGGTAACGAACCATGAGCAAAATGCCTATGTTTCTTCAAATGAACCATCCAAGTATAACTCAAACCACACACTTCACATTTGTACTGTTTATTACCTTCATGTGTTTGTAAATGTTTTTTAAATTATTAGTTCGAGCAAATTTCTCTCCACATAACGTACAGCTATAGGGTTTCTCCTTTGAATGAATGATGTGTTAATGTTTTTCTCAGTTACTCTTTTCTGTAAAACTTCTACCGCACTCTTTGCATGAAAAAGGTTTCTCCCCAATATGTATTCGTCTATGGCGTTTATAATTCGATGTATGTTTTCCGCAAATGTCGCACCGTTTCTTTTTCCTCATATTCACTAAAAAAGAAAGGGGAAAAAACAAGCCAAACTGTTCCAATACTGTTTTTATTTACCGATCTTCACCCATCTTGAAATAATACGATGACGACCGAAGGAAACCCGAGTGCGTTCCGAAATAGCTGTCGAAAAGTAGCCCGCGATACGTTAATGATATACACCGCATAATTTTTATCACGTCAGCATTCTTTGTGCGCACACCCTACGCTATCTCAATGTTATTCTTCAGTTACACGTTAGCTGTTTATTAATCGACATATTATTATTATCATGGAATCTGTTGAAACTTTACCTACACAAGACGATATACTTTCACCAGAAATAGTACCCTTATTTGGACTACTCTCCACAGTTGACGAAGGCAATTCTCAAGAGGAGTGTTACCGTTGTTTTAAACATATTACCAATGATGAATCCTTTATAATGAAAACACCCTGTTGCGGACATGTTATTCATTGCGAGTGTTTCAAAATATGGATAACCCAATCTTACAACAATAACGCTGACGACACAACGGTACGATGTGGTTATTGTAGAACAATATACCCTAATGGTGAATACTGTTTTTTTATGTTTACGAAGAAAACGAATGATGAAGAACTGGTACAAACCAATTGCTGTCATTTTTACTACATAGTGAATGCATAAATGATCTCCGCTACGTACTATCAAAATTATCATTTGAGTCGACATTAGAGTGCGGTCAAACCACCTGGTGTAATTGTCTCTGGCTTAAACTATAACTTTTTTCTCGTTATATTTTATGGACATATTTATGAACACTTTTTTTCTCGTTATATATTTATGGACATATTTATGAACACTTTTTTTCTCGTTATATATTTATGGACATATTTATGAACACTTTTAAGGTTTCAAAATTATATTCTATTGTAAAAATTTTTATATTGTAAAATAATTAAAAAATATATTTGTTTTTAAAAAAATCTTTATTAATTTTTTAAGGATTTACGTAAAGGTGTGCGCACACCTGTTTAAGGATTTACGTAAAGGTGTGCGCACACCCCTATGACATCACATCATGTGCGCACACCCCTATGACGTCACTTCCGTTGCTGGATGTGCAGGGTAATCTACTAATGCTCCTTTATTTTGCTTTCGGTAAAGCATATACAGATATAATCAAATATCTTCTTGAAAACGGAGCCGATGTTCGATGTAAAGACAAAACAGATTGCACTCCTCTTCATCTTGACAGTTGGCGTGGTCATTTGGAAGTTTTGAAGCTATACTTCTTATTAAAGGAAGTGACTTGCCATCTAGAGACAATGATGGCAATACTGAATGCACTCCATTATGCATGCTTAGGAGGACATCCAGCAGTGGCCGACTATCTTCTGCAGCATGCTACTAAATTAAGCATGGTGCAGTTCTTGATCAACAAAGGTTGTGATATTACATCCAAAGCCGAAGATGGCAGGTCTCGTCTCCAAATAGCTGGTGAGTATTCAGTATGAACATTGTTACATTATTCTCACTATGGTCTAAACGAGGGTACACGGCAAACTTTGGAATCGGTTTTGTTATTTCTGCTGAAACTGGTGAGGTACTTGATTACGACTTTGAATCCAAGATATGCAGAGAATGTTCGATAGCTAAGAATGATCTGGGTGAAGATTCCCCTGAATTTGATATCTGGTTCCGTGGTCACCAGGATCAATGTACCCAAACTCACACTGGTTCAAGTGGATCAATGGAGTGCTCTATCGCCAAGAAGATATGGGAGCGGTCGAAGGACAGCAACCTGCACTATAACTTTATGATCAGTGATGGTGACAGTAAGGCGTATGGTAGTATCTGGGATACATATGGTAGCTGTGCCGATTGTGAGAAATGGGAAAACACCGACAAGCGTTCAGCCAAGTATAAGAAATGGCGTGAATCGAAGAGCTATGAAGAATGGAAGGAAAGTCATGAGAGTGGAAAGGCGGATTGTTCAAGGGTGACAAAGTTGGATTGTGTTGGGCATGTCCAGAAGAGAATGGGGAAACATTTACGGAAATTGAGGAAGAAAGCAAGCAAACTGAAGGGTGGGAAATCGGTGAAGGGGAGCAAGCATAGACTAACGGACTTGACATCTAGAGACAATGATGGCAATACTGCATGCACACATTATGCATGCTTAGGAGGACATCCAGCAGTGGCCGACTATCTTCTGCAGCATGGTGCTGAGATAGATTCTCGAGACAAAAATGGATTCTTGCCTTTTCAGAGCATGCCATGCTACTAAATTAAGCATGGTGCAGCTCTTGATCAGCAAAGGTTGTGATATTACAGCCAAAGCCGAAGACGGCTGGTCTGGTCTCCAAATAGCTGGTGAGTATTCTTTATGGAAATTGTTGCATTATTCTCACTATGACACTATATATATTGGATAAATTTAACAAATTAGCTTTTCTTCTCAGGCTAGACTAATTTGCGACACATACTTTTAGTCAGGGATTAGTTGCTGGGTCAATTGGTCAAAAAAAGAATGAAAATAGAAAGTCAGTCCTTTTTATAACCATTTAAGATAACTCAAACTGGCCAGACAATGTGTAAACTAACAGGGTATTTTTGTGTTATGTTTGTTTTAATGATTTATACTACATTGTCTCTTTTAAGTCAACTTACTTTAATTAACAAGACTCCCGCTAGGCGTTAACTTGGGCTACTTAATAGTGGGCACTGGGCAATGGTACAGACTGGTATGGGAAGATTATGTTATGCAAATAATCCAAGACGCCATGATTCTAACCGGTGTGCTAACAAATGCTATACTGACAGGTCGTCACGGTTAGACGTGTTTGTATAGGGCTCCGTATTTTTTTATCAAATATTAATCGATATATGCTCTGTACGTAGTTCTATACTCTTCGTTGAGACGTCCTAACACTTAATTCAAAGTAGTATAGGATATGGGGGTACGAGCACATTTTTAAAGTTTTGGAAAGTCGTCGGCTCCATCACTTTTTTCGTATTTAATTAGGAGGTTGTGCCATCTCCGGGTCATCACTCTTCTCCCCCCTCCGGCTATTCCCATAAGCACCGTACCATACCCGAAGGTCGCAGACCTGAGGGGTTATCTTGTACCCGCCCGTACTCGGGGACTAGCTAGGGGGTTAGTCACAGTGATGGTTATAGAGACGTCCAATCCCCTTGGTCAGACACTTGGCGAAATTCATTAGTACAGACGACTGGCAAGGTACTAACATAATGTGAGTCATAGCCCCCCCCCCCCGGATCCTAAATGCTTGAATGCTTGACCGGCTATATATTAGTCACAGTGAAGGTCACGTCCCTTAGCTCCATCACTTAGCCACACCTGCGACACTGGTCATACCTTGAGGCTCATCCGTAAGAACCTCCTTAGTCAGATCTCTGGATCCAGTTAGTGGTAAAGTCGTCGGTTGCGTCACTTTTTCTCATCACTAGCCCTCATCACCAGCCCCCCATCACTGGCCGCCGAACGGCGCCGTTAGGCGTTGTGAGAAGGTCCCCCATCACCGGCAAATACATCGGGCCCAACATCCAACCTGCAGTCCTAACCCACGTCTAGACCACAGGCACCCCCTGGTCAGACCTATGGACCAAGTCGTCGGCTACATCACCAGCAAAGACATCAGACTTAACACCTCCCCTCAGTCGGGTCATAGAACCCGATGGGTCTGTGTCCCAAAATATATCCACTTCACAGACTCCCACACAAATGTGAGAAACTCTATGAAGTATAATTTCAACTACCAACATCCCATCCGACCTTGCTCCATGCATCACTTTTCCATCCAGACCTCCATCAGTCAATGAAGGCAAATCCATAATTGTAAAACACCTCACCAAAAACCCTGATGAATTTATGTCCATAAGCATAGCTGCTAACCCCATCATCAAGTATGTACCTCTTATCGTCAAAGCAGCTCAGCGAAACCTTATTAACTTCATAGGAGCCTAACTAGTTCTGAAAAGTAGGAACAGCTAAGGGTTTTCCGGCGTATCGTTCGGAGAGTGTCACGTGACACTAGTGTTGACATTCCATTGAGCGTTAGCAACCCACACTTTCTTCAGGCTGCGTTGAAAATGAACGCGACTCTAAAAAATCGTGGTTGCTAACGTTCAATGGAATGTTGTTTACTAAGTTGTGTCGGTACTCGGAGAAAGCTACGGACTGTACAGAGATGGACAGGGACCGTTTAGAGTTGCTGCTTACTAGAGAGAAGAAGACTAGAAGAGGTCTTGTGAAGAAGAGGAGTGGTATTAACAGGCGTATGAAGGATTTATCTAGGAAGTTGGCTGTAACAGACGCAGAGATTAGTCAGTGTGAAGAGAAGATTGCGCTTTTTGGAGGAGCAGATTCAGCAGACACCGTCGCAGGAGTGACTATTCAAAGATCGATATTTATAGTGGAAAGAAATTTGGAAATTTATCCCCGAGCCCGGGCGTAGGGCCGAAGGCCCGGAGCAGGGTGCTAATTTCGACACGCGTGGAGTTCACTTTCACGCGAAATTACACGCAAGAGGAAAGAAATTCTGCGAGATGTTTGTGTGTGTGTGTGTGTGTGTGTGTGTGTGTGTGTGTGTGTGTGTGTGTGTGTGTGTGTGTGTGTATATATATATATATATATAGACAATGATGGCAATACTGCATGCACTCCATTATGCATGCTTGGGAGGACATCCAGCAGTGGCCGACTATCTTCTGCAGTATGGTGCTGAGATAGATTCTCGAGACAAAAATGGATTCTCGCCTTTTCATAGAGCATGCCATGCTACTAAATTAAGCATGGTGCAGCTCTTGATCAGCAAAGGTTGTGATATTACATCCAAAGCCGAAGATGGCAGGTCTGATGTTAGACGTGCTGCCTCGATTGAAGAATTGCTTCGAGATGTCAAAACGGAAGATGATTGTGGAACAATATCTGATGTGTTTGAAGTTCCAGATCGAAACGATGAACGAGACGGAGTTGAAGCCGTTAATGGAGATATTGAACGTAGAGAAGGCAAGCGATCACGAAGCGATGCTGGCGGAGATACTCAGAGCTACTCTTTTTATCGTGGAGCGGAGTTCGAGCGAGATAGTCCCACGTTAAAGATGTACGGGTATGTTTTTAACCGTAAGTGTCTGAAGGCGGTTATGGGTGGGCTTAATGCTGTTAAAGCGAGGAAGTATAATAGTATTAAGAGTTTTGTGCTTTGTGAGCACATGAATGCTATATGTACTGATTTGTTTGACAGTCCGGTGGACCACTGGCATTTGCTCGTGTACTATGATTGTGTGAAGCCAAGTGATTCTGCCTTTCATAGAGCCTTTTTTTCTGTTGGAAAGAGAGGTCTAGATTGGAAGAGTCAGTTGATTCATACACCTGATAGTATGCTGAAGTACGTACAGTGTGAGCCGAGGAAGGTTACTCAGATTTATGGGCCCGTAAGTTTTCGTGACCATTATGTGGAAGTTGGATTAGACAAGGCTGAGATGCAGATGAAGATCGAGATGCGTGACCAGGGGAAGAAGAAGCACAAGTGGGATGACACCGATTGGTTTGCGAACAATGGGTTTAACCCACAGAAACTGACTGATAAGATTATTAAGAACGGTTGCGTTACAGTGAACAGATTTTTATTGTACGCGAAGAAGTATTTACCTAACGAGAGTTATGGTAGTTTTGTATTTAGTCGAGAGAAGCCGCGTTTAGAGAAGGAAATTAATGATTGCATTAAGCGTCATTATTATATGCTTGATTTTTACGAGGGTTTGGAGACTAGGAAACTCCAGATTGAAAGGCTTGTAGCTAAGGATCAGATGTATACAGTCGCTCAGAGAATTGAGTGGCTGAATAAGATTTGTATGCTGAATAGGATTGAAATTACTGAGTTTGTGCACGATATTGACCAGTTAGTATTGAAGAGACATGCTAAGAAGAACTGTTTATATCTGTACGGCGAAGCGAATAGTTGTAAGAGTGCTATTTGTAGGAGTTTGGTGAACGGTTGTCCTAACGTGGGCATGGCTATAACAAGTAGCGAATTCATGTTTAACGAGTGTGTCAACGTTAATTTGATTTTTTCGGAAGAGACACGGGTTACTCATGATGTCGTCTGCTTGTTAAAGCGTGTTTATGAAGGGGCAAGCGTGACTGCCAATCGTAAGTGTAGGGATGGGTATGAGTTGCCTCGTAGCCCTGTTTTGTGCTGTAGTAATTATCAGCCGTGGAAGTTTGTACCTAACGAGAAGGAGACGTTGTTAGCCAGGATGTTTTATCACGAGTTAAGTAAGCATGAAGAGTTGATTGCATGCAATAAGCCTCTGAATCCATTAATGTGGTTAGAGCTTAAGAATATGTATAATATTGATTACTCAGACGACAATTTGTTTTATTAAAGTTTTATTCATTGATATATGGATTTGGCATATTATGATCATGTGCGTATCTGTTTGTGTGTTCTTGAGAAGTAACAAAGTTAGCTCCTAGGAAGGTAGGGAAGTTTTCCAGATTCATAGCGTAACCACCATCTTGACCACTGAAGAAGGTGTTAGAGAAGCGAGAGTTGGCAGTAACAGACTCACTAGTTGTACCAAGAGAGTAGGATGGGCGAGTACGGAAGCCGAATGCGTTGTCACCGCACCAACCTTTGAGCATTTGACCCATGTCTAACGGCCAGAAGCCGAGGATGTTAGGCATGTATTCTAGTGTGCATTTGTATTCACACATAAAGGTCCAGGTGATAGCGGAACTGTCTTCAGGTACTCCTTTAGCGTTGAAGAGTATGCGTGGTGGAGGTTGATGAGTTACAGGTAGCATAGTCATGAAGTCTTTACAAAAGTTATTCATAAAGAAGTTTGCACCAGTGTCGTTAGAATTGATGCGACGAATACCAGAGAACCCAGACACATTGTTGATAGGACGGCCATCTGTAGAAGTGTAGTTTTGTTGACCAGTACCGTAACCGAGATCGGTGTAGTTATCAACAGGAGTAGAGATTTCACAGTCGGAGCTGTACATGGCACTTTGAGGTATACCACCGTAACCGACATTAGGAGCTAGCATGTCAGTTTGTGTAGAAGCACACCAGGTCTGGAACATACTCTTTAGGACGTGCTTTTAGGTATCATTGAGATTTGGTTGAGGGTTTGAGACGTAGTGGTAATATAGGGGGAGAAGGCGAATGCTCTGAATGACATTGATTTGATACGGATACGTCTTGCAGGTTGAGATATTGCTAACATGTCTCTGGGTAGCATACACTTCGGAAATGCGGAAGCGAATGGAAGGACGTACCATGGTTGTTTTTTTCTGCCAGTGAGAGGTATAAAGCCGGAGGTAGTAGGAGCTTCGCCGAATGAGTGAGAGTATAGTCTAGTATAACATTCAGTTTGTTTTGCTCCTTTGCGTACTTTGATTTTAGTATCATCGGAACCGAATATAGCACCTCCGGTTTGTTTGGCGGAATCGGCCATTGCTCCTTTGGGTGCACTATCAGGTGTCTCTACACCCGATTTAACCTGTTGAGTGCCGTCTGAGCGGACTGGAGTATCTGCAGAATCAGTGAAGGATGTTTCTGTAGTTTCTGCTGGTATAGTTTCTAGTCCGATGTCAGTAAGAGATCGAGCACCGTCTTCACCGTTGTATCTGTTTTGGAGATTTTGGATAGCTGAGCGAGTAGCTCGGAGTCCGTAGTCTTGGAGGACTTTGTTGACGAGAGCCAGTAGAGGAGCGATAGCTAAGCGTCTAACGAGACGTCCAAATTCACGCGGTCCGAACTGGACGATTAGATGATTCATTATGATGCTTACGCAGCAACGCATGTATATTTATTTGGATTTGGAATGTTGGGTGTGGTTATTATGGGTGTGGTTTTATTTTGTTTGAGTTATTGATTCGGGGGATGCGTATGGGGTGTGGTTATTTTGTTTTTTGTGTATCTTTCCCCGCGTAGCTGCGTTATATACGCATCTAAACTTACGTATGAATTTTGAATGAAAATTTGTCATTTAGTTCATCTCGCGTTTGTTTTTTTAATATTGACATTGCATGTTCTTTCGGTGTGTCAATACACGACTACAGATGAACCTTGCTAACTAATTTTCTGGATGTTTTCCGATCTGTGTGCCATTAATACACAACCAAAAACAGAAATTAGGGGGGGAGAATGGGGTTAAAAAATGCATATAAAGCGGGCGAGGGGTTGTTGCGTTCATGTTTCTCTAGTCTTTGGGTATTCAAATTGAATTTACTCAGAGTTTACACGCACGTTACCAAATTAAGATGGCGGCTAATGCAACCAAGTCAGTTAAAACTCGTTCTACTAGCCTGGCTGAGGATTCTTTCGCTGAATTTGCTGAGAAGATGGATAGTTATATAAAAAATTCAAGCGTGTTTAAACAAGTTATTTGTAGTGCAGTTAATACTGCAGTTGAAGAGATAGTAAAGCCGTTGCAAGCAGAGATCGCTTCGCTCAAGAGTGAAGTCGCACGGTTTAAGTTAAAGCTCGCTGAAATGGAAGCCAAGACAAATGACAACGAGCAGTATTCGCGAAGAAACAACATCGAAGGCGAAGATTGCTATAAGGAGGTGCTCAAATTGTGTGAAAAAGATCTTAATATCGAGTTAGTAAAGAAGAAATCGACCGAGCACATCGCGTAGGTATACAGAAGCAAGTTCGTGAAGGTCAAGACCAACCACCCCAAAGAGCCATGATAGTGAAATTAAGAGGTCACAGCACGAAGCTGAAATTCATGAAAGCTAGAAGAAACCTTGGAGGTAAAAAAATATATATTAACGAAGACTTAACAAAAATGAATCATCAATTGTTATTGCATGTTAAAAAGAGTTGCTCGCATGATGTGAAAGTTTACTCCGTGGACGGAACCGTTATTGCAAGAACGCCTGATCGAGTTTACCGTATCAAGAAAACAGAAGACCTCGTTAAGGATGGTTTATCAGACTATGAGGACGTCGACAACGTTGAGGATCCAGTTCTAGAAGACGATTAGTAAACAACTTATGAATATTTTCGTTGAATTCTTATTATTAGTGTAATGTTTCTATTATTTCAGCGATGGAAGTACCAGGCGGAAAACGTAGTCGGGTGATAAATATTATTGCCCAGCATATAACTTTTAAAAACACCATATCCAATAGGAATACATTGAGAAGATTGAAATACTTTAATAAAAAACTAACGTTTCGTCACTACACGAGTAACATCATCAGAGTGATATAGATGTAAATCTATATCACTCTGATGATGTTACTCGTGTAGTGACGAAACGTTAGTTTTTTTATTAAAGTATTTCAATCTTCTCAATGTATTCCTATTCGATATGGTGTTTTTAAAAGTTATCTGCTGGGCAATAATATTTATGTTTCTATTATATCTACAACTTCTGTGCAGCAGCAGGTGAGCAGTTTTTTGTTTTATTTTTGTTTGTGCTTAGATGGGGGTTAGTTTAGAAATTTATAGGACAGCAATTGGACTTTTTAACTGCCACGTATCAATTTATTCCAGTGTTAGCTTATCTTTTGCAACTACTGGCATTTTAAATATTTGCTTATATGTTGGGACTTTGCTTACTATTTTCTTTCTACTTTGCTCAGATGTAGAGCTAAACCCTGGTCATGAACGCACAGTTTCGCTGAAAATTGGTCACTTAAACGTTCGCAGTTTGAACCCATTTACAAAGGCATCTTGTAAATTTGATGAAATTGCTTCAATATATTGAATGAAAATTTAAAGATTTTTGCATATGTGAGACATGGTCGACTGATTCCGCTTCTAATGACTTATTTGATATTCCCGGCTATTGTCCGATAAAACGTTTGGATAGATCCGATGGCAGACAAGGTGGTGGTGTTGCTCTGCGTGTTTCTTCAGAATTTATTCCAAAAAGGAGACATGATCTGGAGCCAACTGAGTTTGAAATATTATGGTTTGAGATCAAAATCAAGTAGATCTCTTTGGTATGTGGGACTTGTTATAGACTCCCGTGCACTGATATTGACGCCAATATGATGTTCTTAGACAACCTGCAAACTTGTTTAGATAAAGTACAATTAGAAGCGAATAAAGTGATAATTTTGTTAGGAGATTTTAATGGAAATTATTATCCCGACTATTCATTTGAACGCAGTGATTTTGGTTCTTTATTGTATAGTTGGATGGAGTGTAACAGTTTATCTCAAGTGATAAACGAACCAACGCGTATTACATCTACTGGTGCTACACTTTTAAATACAGATATAATTATCATCAACTGTCCAGGTTACTTTGTAAGTTCAAGCACTTTAAGCCCACCAGCAAATTGTGACCACTCTCTTATTTTTGCCAAAAATGAGTATTTTCGTGTCAAAGCTTAAATGCTATACGCGCTCAGTTTGGAATTATCAAAATATTGACGAGGAAGCATTAAATACTGCATTATTAAATTATGAATGAGACAAGAGCCTGGCCGATAGTAACGATGTCAATGTTATATATGATTGTTTTTAAGTTTTCATCACGTTGTCGAGCAATATATTCCTTGGCGAACTGTGGTCATTCGTCCACATGATGAACCCTGGATGGATAGTAATGTCAGGAAGGCTATCAGGAAACGTAACGGATTACTAAAAAATTATTCTAGACAAAAACCACCAGCATCTTGGGAAAAATACAGGGCTCAAAGGAATTACACTACTGCACTAATTAGATCGAACAAAGTTCAATATTATGCAAATCTTCACGATAAGCTTCAAGAACCTGAAACTAGTTCAAAAAAAAGTGGTGGGGAATCGTTAAATCTCTATATGGACAAAAAATGCGGGTAACAGTACCTACGCTTATGGAAGGCTAAAATATAATTAGCGATGCTAAAGCGAAAGCTGAATTACTGAATGATTATTTTAGTGGTCAGAGTACGATTGATGATAGTGCTGCAGTTCTCCCCCATGACATTACACCATTCCAGACAGTCGTCGTTTTGTCAAACATTATCACTACTGAATGCGCTCTTGGGGCAAACTTAATTTATTAAATAAATAAAAATATGTTTAAACTAGAAGTTACTATCGCAAGTGAAATGCTGCCTATAGCCATCAATCTGACAATCTCCCTGCAAAATAATGAATCGTGTAGAAATTCTGTATATCGCCTTGTGTGAGTTGTGTCTGAAGTTTTCGCAGCGAGTTTTCGGGCCTTGCCACTAATTTGCAGCCCGGTTTGCAGGCTAGCAATGAACGGCGATCTTTGTGCGCATGTGCATACATACGAAATTTGACAGCGCTCATTTGCCACAGTATACATTTTCCAAATGGGTGTGGCATGCCATATAAATCTCTTGAATGAGAGTCAAAATATTTTAAAGATCCCTTCGGCAGACTTAAAAATTGCAACAGTGCTACAATCAATGGTCAACAGGCAGTGTTGATAATTCAAATGAGTGTCTCCAAATATATTATTGAGAGCATTTTCCAATGAATAATATGGTAGAGTGGCAGTTTCCGTAAATAAATCACCACCAAATGGGTCACCATATTGCAAATGAAAAGTTTTATCAAAAACTGAAACCATTTCTGGCACATCAGTCAAAAGCAAATTTATCTTTTATTGATAGAATTGCTTATAAACGAATAAAGGCTATTTCCAGTACACAACATGTCATTCAATAATGATGAATCCCATGCATTCACATTTGTTATGACTATATACTATTGCAGTCAAAGACATGGCTACACATTGTTTACCAACATTTTGTCGAAATTTCGTATCGCCCTGGTTAAAGTCAGCAGAGACTGTTTCACTTGGGTCAACCACATCATATACTGTGGGTCCAGGATTTTCCTCAACATCATTTGCCATTCTCAACAACAGTGGAACACATACACAATGTAGCATGACATTTGAGTAAATGACACTATAGCTTGACTAAAACGTGCAAGATGTTCTGCCAATTTTTGTGTTGGCAAATAAAGTATACACAAGTGAAATACTTGCACCAATATTATTAATACAATGATGTTTATAAGCAGCTGAAATAACATCAACATTATATAACTAAAGTTACGTTCCAGTTGGGATGAATACTTTTTGATTCCCACATTATTATGTGCTCCTATTCGGGCATGATATTGCTCAATTGTTACTCCCATTTATACAGTACTCTACAGTCACCACAAGGTTGTCTTACCCTTCAATATTATTCACAAGCACAGCGCTTCGTTCAGTATTTTGTACAGTTGTAAGTTTCTGTTTGTTCACAGCCAACAGACACAACAATTATGCCTTCGTCTGATTCACAGCCAACAGACACAATTCTTCGTTTGTATTGATTTTATTAACGAGCACAATGGCTTCGTTTGTATTGATTTTAACGAGCATAATGGCTTCGTTTGAATACGTGTAAACACACGATATGAAAGTCTGATCAAACCGATCAGCGCGAACACAATTGCTCCAAACAGTATGCACCTAAAAAAAAGAAAGCAGGAATGAATTCCCTTAAAAAATATGACGATCGTGGAACAAAAGTCATTGTTTGCTTGTAAGCAGTAAAAAATAAGTTTACACTTCATCTTACCTTGATAAAAAGATAATATTTCTTGCAATTCGCAGCTTGAAGAAGAAACATTCGGCGAAAACATTCCTTGTGGCGTGCTAGTTTAGAAAATCCCATCGCCGTGATGGGTGTTCGGAGTATGTTCGGATACTTAATATTTCTTCCGTAAACAATCTGGAGTATGTAACTTTAAACTTCAGAGTAAACATAATACGTCACAAAACGTCATCATTCCATTGTTTGTCAAAATCTGACATCCAAAATTTTTCATAATCGAGATTGAACCACGCTATACATAGTTCGGGAGGGGACTGGCACGAGTTATGTCAAGATTAGTGTGCTGCCTCGCTACGTTCGGCAGCAATAACAAATGCTATTAGGATAGGTGTCAAGAAAAATTTGAATTTGTTCAACATAATTATTAAGGTGGGAATTCTGTGCACACAAAACAATTTATCAATCATTTCTTGTAAATATTACGCAACTATTAACCATTTCCAGGCAAGGTTACCACGAGGTCTTCACTTGACAAATAAAACCATGTGCCATTAGCCAGAGTAAAAGAAAGCAGTTGGTAAATGGCAACCATGCCAAGAACAAAACTAACATTAGTACAAGCGTACAATGAAATGGTGGCCATACTGGTGTACCAAAACATTGAAATGGTAGCCATAGAACCAAAACAATGAAATGGTGGCTATACTGGTGAACCAAAACAATGAAATGGTGGCCAATTGGCCATACTGGTACGAAAACAATGAAATGGTGGCCATACTGGTGTACCAAAACAATGAAATGGTGGCCATACTGGTGTGCTAAAACATTGAAATGGTACGGTTAAGCGATCTTAATAGGGGTGGCCACTTAATAGAAAAATTACCATGGCATGGGGACAATAACTGAATCTTTAATGCATGGTTAAAATGAATTTTCACTAGGCGTAAAATGTCGCGCGCTCGACTTTTTTCTTTTGTCTTATGAGTTTCCATGCGGAACGACGAAGAAATAAAACTATCTAATTTACAGAATAGAGAAGTCGAGCGGGCGATAATTTTATACGCCTAGTGGAAACCCAGCTTTGGAGCTTCTCAATAGCGATCAGAAGGTCGGGGGTTGGAGACCCACTTGGGAACTAAGAAAGCTCGAAGAGCATTTACATACAATTGCTTCTGAAGGTCATCGAAATTGAAGATGTAGCACTATTAGAAGCGACATGACAGTCGACATAGATATAGATAAATATGCTAAAAACAAACCAAGTGCCAAAAGGATCGCTGTTCATTGTGAATCCATGAAGTATCCTGACTTCACTTGCTGAGCCAAAGAATTCTGTTTAACTTCACGAAGAGTCTTAACTAGCTGTTCTCTAGTTCCATTTCTTTCGTTGAATCGCATGAGCATGGTCAAAGCCTTTGACGTTTCCTCTTCACCAATTTTGTTTGACGTTTCCTCTTCACCAATTTTGGTGCAACGTATATTTTCAATCTCGTGTTGTTTAAATTGCTTTGTCAGAAGGGCTATTTCTTTCCACAGGTGGGGCACTACATAGGCTATTCTAACGATCTCGTCGCTTTCAAATCCACCTATCAAGTTGTAAACAAAACAATTCAACTGACAGCGTGTTAACTAGACATAATTTAACATACACACCTACTGAACAGAATTTTTGGCCCTAACACCTTGATAGTATTATTTCGTAGAATTAATTTGGGAAACTATGGTATTGATTTTGCAAAGCGAGGAAAACCAGAGAACCCAGTGAGAAACAATCGAGAAACAGGAGAGAATCGACTAATTACTGTATGCTGACGATAACCAGCTATATTCCAGTGACCTAAACCCCGTTGTTGTAGGAGAAATCATCAATCAAGAATTGAATGCGGCAAGTGAGTGGTTCTCCAATAATAATCTTATTCTGAACCCGGATAAGTGCAAAGCTATGGTCATTTCAAATAATACTCGTACGGCCAACGAATTACTATTTGCAATAGATGGAGAACCAATTCCGAAAGTTGACAGTCTTGATCTTCTGGGAACTGCTGTTGAAAAATCTATGTATTTCACAAAACATATTTCAAAGACTGCCAAAAAGGTGGGAAAACAATTAGATGTCTTAATTCGATTTAAGAAATTTCTCTCCTGCTCCACCAACAAAGATGTGCCTGTATGAGTCGTTTATTCTCCCGCACTTCAGCTACTGTTCGTCTGTCTGGCAAAACTGTCTAAAGGTTGATAGCAACAAACTGGAAAAACTGAACGCGAGAGCCTTGAGATATGTTTATAATGACTTTGGCACCGATTACCAAGATTTAGCTAGTCATATTGGCGGCACGTTAGATGATCGACGTAAACACGTAATCTTAATCACTGAATAATAAATTACCTAGTTATATTACGAATATGTTTAAATTGAGAGACAATAGGTGGTGTGCAACCAATCCCTTGAGATTCGAAGGACAAAGATATTTTCGCCATGTTGGATGATATTATAATTGCAGATGATGAAAATCTTTTGAAATCGTCAACCAACATGGCGGCAATGACGTAAGATGCACATCAGCAATATTAAGAATTTGAGAGGCACGAACAAATTAGTGTTAATTTATACAGTGTGTATCAAAAAAACCTGAACCCTTAGAAAACAACCTATTGTAGTACTTTGAAAGCACTAAGCACTTCGCTGAACCCACAGATGCGTAAAACACACGGTCTTATACACCTGGGAAATTAAGATAACTTGAAGTGTATGCATGGTGAAAGTATTTAAACGCTTTTTCTCTTCCTGTTTAACTTATGTGCTGATTAATTTATAACGCAGCGTACCCTGCGAGTCAGAGCCCCTTTCCGACCTACGCAAGCTTCGGGGGAAAGTGGGCTCTGCCAACAAACTCGATTTTCGCCCCATGTTTGGGGCGAGTCAGTCCTGTTTTAAACTGGTCAAACAAGTTCTAGTTTACGAACACGCGTAAACAGGAAAATAGGAAGTGACGCGTTAGAGCCTGGGCACAAAATAGTATCTTGGCAACCGTTCACGCATGCTCAAAAAGAAATATCGAGTTTGTTGGCATCGCCCACTTTCCCCCAAAGCTTGCGTAGGTCGGAAAGGGGCTCTGACTCGCAGGGTAAACGCAGCGCTTTTAGGGCTTTCAAACTACTACAATAGGTTGTTTTCTAAGGGTTCAGTTTCTTTTGATACACACTGTAGAGCAAGTAAGGAATGGAATGCCTTACCTGATGAAATTAGAAACATTACGACAGGGAAAAACTTTAACACCGCAATTAAAAATTTAATTAATATAACTTAGATTTATTTATATTTTGATAATTTATTAGCTAATGTTTCAGTGTTATTGTGTATTAGGATATTTAACATTTATACCATGCACTCGAGTCGTATATGAGCTCATAGCCAACGAGGCGCTTCGCCGAGTTGGCTATTAGTTCATATACGACGAGAGCGAATGGTATAACTGTTTTATTATATAGCCAAGCACTGTACAAGAGACAAAATTACAGCGAAATGTTTGAAAGAACATCCAGCATAGGCAACTAATACTTCCGCCATGCGTAATGATGCATTCACATAGAGTTTCTCGCTGAGCTGTTCCATAACTTTAGAGTTCTGGTTCTCTCTTTAGATTGGTTATGGTTGATCTTGGGAATTGTTTTTGTTGACAGCTATAGTTAGATTAATTATAAGTTGAGCTTGTTATCTTGTATGCTCGCTGAGTTTGAACAGATGTGATATCGAGGCTAGTTAGGTTATGACGTTTTTATGTCGGACCCAGTCCTTCATCAGCTGTATACGGCCGTTTGTTAAAGAATAAAGCATTGTTATATCTCACTTCTGTGTTCTCATATAATCTCGACTTTACTTCAGGCACTTCGCGCCCTTGCAAAATCTTCAATTAAAGAACTAGATACAAATAAATAGCTAATAAATTGTTTAAAAACGCTTTGCTTCTAATACAACTACTCGAGAAAGTTTACTAAAAGCACTAAAAATCTTCTCTAGTTTTCTTGCAGATATTTTACTTGACAACAACAGGATTAATAATTAGCTTTAAATTTTAACGAATTGTTTTTCTCCGTTTCGGATCTTGGCCGCAATATTAGTTTTTATGTGCAGAAGGAGCCTGGGCGCTAGGTTGGAAAATGCCGTCCACTGATGTCATCCGTTAAAATCCGTTGTAGAACGTGATTGGCTCTTTTCATTTCTTATTGTTTTGATTGGCTTATTCGCTTCAAAAATTTGCACTGTATTTCCTTAAAACTGCACTGTATTTCCTTAAAACTCAGTGCACAGCTCTTAGCCAATCAAAATTGAGAAATTCTTTCATGTATATTATTAAACTAAATAAAAATACTTTACTTTTCTCATCGTCGCGAGGTTTGTCGTCAGAATTCGATCTCTTTCTGGAGCTACTCTCTGCTAAATAAAGGAAAGACAGAACAAAATAAATTTTTGTAGCTTGCATGATTCAACGAGGTACAACTGGCCTGGTTTATTGTGAAGGAGTGTCACCGGGAATTACCCGACACAGGGGCTAAAATAGTGGGTCAGGAGGAATGTTCCCTCAAGAAAATTTTGCAATTTAAATGTCAAAAATAGTATTTTCATCGCTATTAGTGAAAATTACATTAGCAACTTGCAAACCAAAGAACTTAGTCTAAAGTCGAAATAGGGATGAAAAGTGTGAACTAGTACGTTTCAGCGGTTCCAGTCAATTCATTTTCACTATGGGCGTTAAAGTCCCTCTACACTGTCATTCCTTATCAACGGGATGGTCTCAAAGCGTTGAAGTTTTTCTTTAATCAACGCACCGTTTTGGAATCATCCACCTTCGCTTGCCAGAACTTGTACTCAACCTCAAATATTCATTTGAGGTATAAACATTAGGTCTTACTTATTTCTCATGTGAATTTGAGCGCTGCGTGGAAATTGTTAACATAATTAATAAAAAAAAAACCGCGAAAAATGAAAAAACCGCGAATTGAATCAGGTGATCACAGCATTGAAGGCAAATGGCTATCCCAACAAAGTCATCAACGAAGTCGTAAAAAAGCAGACCACGGAAACCACACCTGACCCAGAAGATCTAGTTGGTATGTTCTTCCGACGTGTCGACCCCTCTCCAACAACTAACGGATACGCAGTACTTCCCTACATCAGAGGCCTCACAGAAGCGCTATCAAGAACGCTAAGAAAACACGACATCAACGTCTACAACAAGCCCTTGACGACACTAGAAAACGAATTTCGATCACCAAAATACAGACATCCGATTAACGAACAACCGAACGTCGTCTACAGGATACCATGCAAAGAGTGCAACTGGAGTTACATCGGAGAAACAGGGAGAAGTTTTACAACAAGGAAGAAAGAGCATATCAGAAACGTGAAAAACTACACGAAAGGTTCGAACGTTGCCAAGCACGCATGGACAAACGACCACAGCATTGATTTTGAAAATGGAAAAGTTATCGATAAGGGCAATTTTCGAAACCGAAAAACTTTAGAGTCTTGGCATACCGCCTTGACAAATGAAGCGGACAATAACTCTAAACCGATTCCTGGGCAATACGCCATTCTTCTCGCGAAGAAATAAACGCCGTCTAATTAATATACACACGCTCTTCGCAAACACATACCACACACACGTCATAACTAATTATAGCTTCCGATTGTAAATATATATGTTAAATTGTTTCCATTAATCCTATACCCGTTGAAGGCTACAGTCTGGTAGCCGAAAGCTCGTTTCAATAAATTATTCTGGTCAGTGAACGTTTTATTTGCTTTTATTATAATTAATAAACCTTTCGAAATTGACATGTAAGCAGGATGCTGTTTTTAAGTGGTCCAATGTATTGTTAAAAGATTTGTCTTTCAACATAACCAACAAATAGGTTTGGGTAACTATTTGCCTATTTATTACCCATTGCTAGTGTGTCGTTCCTCGATATTTTGGTATATCGATAAATTGTAATGCGTTCATGACTTCTGTCACTTATAAGCCGACCGATTCACAAAGTTATCTTTTATTTTCATCCTCTCACCCAAGCACGCTAAACAATCCATTCCATATCCCCAGTTTTTGCGACTTCCCTGCAAATATTTGGAAATGAGACCATTCTTTGTCCAGCGTTGCTATCCCACCTGTTAGACACCGCTGTTCACACACCGTCTAGTATTCCTCGACAGGGCAATTTAAAACTACTTTTGCATAGAAAGACCTTTTTATAAAACACCATTAGTTCTTACATTTCACTCCCTCAACTACAAAGTTAAGGATACAAATACCCGGAATTCTAATATCCTAAAGAACGCATGACCCCGAAACGTCAGTTATATTTTCACCAGTAACCCATTGATCTCTTTTCGATGTAATAAAAACATTCGAGAAGGTTTAGTGCGAGTACCCTTATAAAAAATCTACTGGCACCAGCGGGAATCTTTTCTTCCTCTCGTAGCCGGTGTTACACGTGTTCTTAACTCCGCTACATGTATTTCGGGACCTAAATCTAATTTTGTTTTTCACCATAATCTTACATGCACCTCTTCCAAGATCGTTTAGTGTATTTCTTGCAATAAATGTTGATTGGTTAACTTTTCGCATATCATTATTGATTTGCTATTGTTATTTTGATCTGACTGGCTAATTCTTTGTCACATGATTATCTTTCTGATATATGTTCGCTCGAAACGTTGGACTCATACGTTCCATGTTTTGGTAGTATATCAGCACAAACAACCGCTAAACATGCATTATTTATCATTCTAACATGAATTAACAAAAGGTCCGCCATGCGTACATGTATCAGCGCCAAACCCACCACTGTGAGAATCTTGTCAAGATCTTGTAAGATCTTGTGTGATCTTGGAAAATCTTGTAGGATCTTAAGAAAAATCTTATAAGATTTTTACGCGTAGATCTTATAAGATAATTAAAGAGAAAGTACACGTTCTCTGACCAAAATGATTTTTTATCATGACTCACAAAAACTGTGGTAGATCACAAGTTTACTATAAGTTAGTGCTGTGCAAACTCCGGTTTTTCAGCTCCGGCTGCTTTACAGCTCAAATATCCGGCTCCGGCTTCTTTGGTAAGTTGGTTCACAAAGATAAAGTCCAACCGGATATTATTCGGCTCAACTTTGTCCCCAGGGTCTTTTCCCGGAGAAAGCTGCGAAACTGTCAAGCGACTCAAGCAAACGTAATGCGACAACTAGCAATGTCAGGAATGATGAAAACTCAATAGAACCGAATGAAGTTACACTACTCAGTACTACAAATAATAAAATACAACAAAGTATAAATTGCCAAGGGTTTTTAAAACTTTTTATAATTAAATTTTAATGAACGCTAAGGTGACCAATGTTGCCTGGAAGGAATGCGCAACGCTTCTTTGAGACGATGTTCCCAGTCAACGAAAAGACTCGTTCAGAAGTAACAGAGAACGGTGAACAAGAAAGATATGAGATTTAGACACGTCAAAGTAGGTCATTCGTTTTTGTGGCGATACCAATAATCCAATAAATCCTGAGCATTAACTTTGCCGTCTTGGGATCTGACTGGTATCACTGGTGTTAAGGTGCCTGGTTGCCGTTCAACAGCTCCACTTGCACTCCCCATGCGCTCACTCACAAGTCAGTGTTGTCCGCAGTGACCCTTTATGTGGTTTATGAGCTGCATTTCTTAACATTCTGAATTTCCAGCCGGAGCTTGGAGAACTCCGGCTCCGGCTGAACAAAAAACGCCGGAGCTCCGGCAGAGTTCCGGCCTCCGGTGCACAGCACTACTATAAGTCACGTTAAAAATACTTACCAGTTTTATCAGCAATATCCCCTGTCTCCGAAATGTTTTACTGAAAAGCTTGGTCCGGGCGGAAATATAGAATTTAACGGCTAACTGCAGCATGAAGATATATCCCAATACGCCTGTTGAGCCGGACGCGGCGGGTCTAAAGTATACCCCTGAATCGTCTGTAGGTTTATGCCATTTTGGAAACTTATACCGTTAGATAGAGCGTTGATTCTGTACAACAACAAATGTCAATCGTAGAATAGCAACGGAGAAAAATCTATTTGAACTAAGATGAGCGTCAAATGTCAATTTATAATATCGGGTCAAACGCAATCATATTTAAAGTATCCCTGAATCGTCTGTAGGTCTGTGCCATTCACGAAACTTGTACAGTTAGATAGAATGTTAAATATTCTACAACATATGTGAATTAGAAAAAATCGTATAGAATAGAACCCTGAAAAATCATAGTGTTTTAGTCAAATACTTTTTCATAAATATAGAATTTAACGGCTAACAGCCGTATCGGCATATATCTTCATTGCAGTTGAGCCACCGGATACCGCGTGTTTAAAGTATACCCATGAATCGTCTGTAGGTTTATGCCATTCACGAAACTTCTACAGTTAGATAGAGCGTTAAATTCTGTACAACATATGTGAATTAGAAAACATGGTATAGAATAGCAACAGAGAAAAGGCTATTTGAACTGACATGAGCGCAAATATCAAATTGCATTATTACGCTTTTACTTGGCGTATGGTCAAACGCGGTCACATTTAAAGTAAATCCCTGAATCGTCTGTAGGTTTGTGCCATTTGGGAAACTTGCACGGTTAGATAGAGCGTTAAATTCTGTACAAGATATGTGAACTTGAAAAAATCTTATAGAATAGAACCCTATATTCAGTCCCTTAATGATTGTGTCTGACAAATCGCTGATTCTCTTACACTGACTTTGAAGACGGTTGCTGCGCCCAACGAGTTGAAAACCTTTTGTCAATGTAACGCACAAAAATTGTGGTAGTTTACTATAAGTCATGTTTAAAATAGTTACCATTTATATCAGCATTGCAATTGAGTTGCTTCGAAAATAATGTTGTTCTTCATCTCGCTCCGTAGTTCATACAACATGGCGAGGAAATATAAAAAGTCACACTACTGCACACATTACAGGTCAGCGGTTACACCAAAACGTTAACAGACAGACCCACAACAATATATCTGCGCCTTGCGCAGATACAAAAAAGCAAGAACATCACTCCTACCAAAGTTGGCCGTTTTAACCCTATCGCCCGATAATTCTGCAAGCCGAAACAATATATTTACTGTGCGTAAGGTAGTGTGGTTAATTGTACAAGTCACCATGTTTTTCGGTACAGTCAATTAAAACGTCGGCAGTTCAGCAGTAGCAGTTCTGTACTTCTATATTACTGAACGACTTACTTACGAAAAGTAGCAAAAAAACGCAACATACGGAGTAACCAAACTGTGCTAGAAGAAATCAGTCGCAATAAACATGGTGATCAATTTACCTGTTGATTCCTTTGCAACACTTTCGTCGTCGACAACTGAACTGCAAACGAAAACAAACCAATTAATACTGTCAAATTTTGTCAAAGTTCACAGAAAGCTTTTTTACTATAAATAATTTTATGAAGGTATTTTAATATGAATGTGTGTCAATTGTGTTGCGTTGGCTTGTGCTGTCCGGTGTGTTGCGTGGCGTTGGCTTGTGCTGTCGGGTGTGGTGTATTGCGTTGCGTTGGGCTGTGCTGTACTGCCCGGTGTAGTGTGTTACCTTGCGCTGTGCTGTCCGGTGTTTTGCGTTGTGTTGGGTTGTACTGCCCAGTGTAGTGTATTGGCTTGTGCTGTGCTGTACTGACCGGTGTAGTGTGGTGTGATGCGTTGTGTTGTGTTGTGTCGTGTCGTGTCGTGTCGTGTCGTGTCGTGTCGTGTCGTGTTGTGTTGTGTTGTGTTGTGTTGTGTTGTGTTGTGTTGTGTTGTGTTGTGTTGTGTTGTGCTGTGCTGTACTGTCCGGTGTGGTGCATTGCGTTGTGCCATGCCGTGTTGTGTTAAGTTGTGCTGTTGTTGAACTCTCTAGTAGTAGTTCTATCATTTGAGCTATTACTAACATTTCTTCTAAAATATCAATGACATCATTTCTCTTAATCTTCTGCGACATTTTCTTCAAATTTTCCACAGTGCTTTCTTTTCCAAACTGCCAGTGATGACTGGACTTTGAGAAATACGACAATCCGACAGAAGCTCTCTTGGATGCAAGAGAGCTTCTGTCGGATTGTCGTATTTCTCAAATTCTTCTATTTCTTCAGTGTCGTACTTCATCTTGGCGGCAAGACCACGGAAATCCTTCTTCAAAGGTGCTTTGATGTTAAGTTTCTGGCAGATTACATCTCTTGTCTTGCTATCAAAATCCCGAACAAGAATTGATTTGTTACTTGTAACTTCAGCTAAAGTAGACAAGGAAACAAGTAATATGTTTCAAGAACAAGCCAGAGGTATATCTAGCACACTTTGCTTTGAGGTGAGATTCTTTTTCTTCTTTTTTTTTTTAACTTTTTTGTAATGTGGAAACTTTGCACCATTCGTTGCAATTTACTTTCTGCAATTTGCAACGAATGGTGCAAAGCTGAACTAGCGGACGTTGGATCAAACATTTGACCTTTAAATCGAATTTCGTCACCAACTCTGTAAATTTTGGAACAGGCTTTGAAACTTGGCGACCGCAAGCCTTAAAACCGAGAGTAAGACTAAGGCCTGTTTTATATATTTTAAAAAGAAACAAAGAGGGAGAAAAAGCAATGAGTCGATAGCAGCTAGAGAGTTGCGTAAGAGGGGAAAGGAAGTCTTGCTTATAGGTTGATGACGTCAGCTATACCAAGAAGAAACCGAGATCACAAAATGTGTTTTTTAGGCAAGTTTTGTATTTTTACCCGATTTACTGCTCTCTGCCTTATCTGATGAAGATGCATCTCCACGATCAACCAAATCTTGTTCTATTTGCATCTGTTGTTCTCTCTGGCTAGCACTCTTGGTCTCTGTGGTGAAGATAAAAAACAGTGTTGGGGTTTTGTATCAGTAGCAAAGTAGGCACTTTTGGTTCTTGAATGTATGCTCGTGTTTTAAATAATACTTAACATATTTCGGGTTTAATTACGAATTTACCTAATGAAATAGCTCCATCTGTATTTCTGTCATCTCCCTGGGATTCGTTAATGGTAGTGTCGTTGGGATCTACATTGAACCGAATAAAATTATTAACAACACGCGGTATATTGACATAGTTAACAAACTAACCCTAATAACACAATGGTATTATGACGGTTTTCCACTGAGCGACTTTTTTCGCGCGAACGACTTTTTCTTTTGTCCTACAAGTTCTGGACTGGAACTAATTTGAATCTATTTAAAGGGGAACTCCACTCCAAATACAAGTTAGGGTCAGGTAAAAGATCTTACCTGTATTAGATTATCCCCGAAGTGTTTCAGTGTAAATGTTCATAGTTAACGAGAAAGGTTTGCCGTAGTTTGGGATTTTTTACAGATTTAGACGCCATGTTCTTCTTTCTCGAGCAGACGCGGATTGTCAGCGGTTTTCGCATTGCGACGTCATTGAGTGCTTTCTTCTTGACCACAACGTTGTTTTCAAGGCGAATCATCATGAATGTTGACTACGAGTGTTCGTCGAGCGATGATTTATCGCATTCAAGTTCTACTAGTTCCTCAGGGGAGAGTCGTGAGGAATTTAATAGATACATTTTACAGACAGACGAAGTCCTGGGCTATCAGTTTCAACCGAGCCGAGACTCTGACAGTGGTGAACCGAGTGCATTAAACGACGCTGAAGATATATCGAGGCAGTCGAGTGACGAAGATATGCCTGTTCGATTGGGTAATTTAAACTGGTAAATTGTCACAGTTTATAGTTTACATTGGCAAATTGAAATATTTTTGTTGCTGCAAAATTCCAGCAATCGTGGCAAAGAGATTAATTCCCGTTGTTAGGTGTTTATGCGAGCATTGCCAGATAATGGATAGGGAAGAAGAATGTATCTGTTATCACGAAGTTCAGCAGGTCGTGCATAAAAACGATGAAGATTTTGAACAAGAGAACCCTCCAGCACCTTATACACTTGCATAACAGATAACCCAGGTTTCCGAGCAGTCTGTTTAGATCGTTGGGTTTTACAGGTTGCTTGGTTCCAGTACAAACAGCAATACGGAAGTAAAGCGTACGAAGGTCCTGAACACAAAATCCATAGACATGTTGCATACAGGCAGCTAGTGCGATGGTGTCGGGGAGTCTTAGGAAAAGACATCCGTGTTGTTCTTCCATCTTGTGCAGTTAGCTGTATTCGAGCCCACTTTCCATCACCAGGAGACGAAGATAACTTGAGTTCGTTGGCTTTCGTTTTGCTGATGAGTGACTTGTTGTAGTAAGCATGTGAGGTATTTTGTTACACTGAAATCGAATATTTGGCACTACAAGTCTATAAAGAAATTTGCACCGACTACCAAAACCCTCTTACATATTCTATGTTCATTGCTTCTGTTGACCAGCCTTTCTTGATTTG
This sequence comes from Corallium rubrum, assembly GCA_964035015.1. NCBI lineage: Eukaryota > Metazoa > Cnidaria > Anthozoa > Scleralcyonacea > Coralliidae > Corallium > Corallium rubrum. Next base: position 1,160,732 of record OZ036007.1, on the reverse strand, counting down.
TATTGCTCGATCACATCTTCGTTTGATGGTCTAGGAGATGGTGCAATACATTTTGCTTGAACAATTCGCTCGTAGTTAAATTTCTTACCATTCTTGCACAGAATAACATCATTCATCATGCTTTTAGCATAACTGTTCGACTTTTGAGTTTTAATTTCTTTTGCAACCCAACTCTTTCGTTGTTTGGAACAAACCACTTTGCGCTTCTGTTCACCCTTGTGAGGACCATGTTTCACTACTGCTTGGTTTCTGTTTACATTGAAATTGTGATCTGAGATGGCTAGCTGACTTCGAGCTACCATTCAATTATAACAAAAGTGCTCCCGTTTGGGAACATACTTTGTCATAAGGGAATTATATGACTCCAACTCGCCAGTGTGATGGAACTCAGTGAGTTTGGGAAGATCTTTCAGCAGCTTCTTGTTGGCGACAACTTCTTCCAAAGCAACATGGGCAGGAGAACCAGCTTTAAGCCATATGATGTCTTCTTGATCTCTTCTTCTCATTGCCTTATGCCCACATTTTATGAAGGGCTTGAAATCAGGGGATCTCCATTGGTGTTTGTTGACAATGTGATGCAAGAAGGACAACCATTTCTCCCTCAGCATATCAGCACCTCCACCACACGTTGATGCACTCCACCACAAATGGTTGGAAACACATTGTATCCATTGCATGGAGCTCCTCACAATTCTTTTTCTTGGCCTTCTTCGTGAGCTTTTTTGTCACCCATTTACTCAAGTGCCACACATCATATTGATGCTTGATCTTGGGGTACACACTTTTCATCTTGGATGTTATCGTGGTATGGCGGTCTGTTGTAAGACATCTGACTGGAACCTTCTTACTGAGAATTGAGTTCAGCGCTCTCTTACAGCCTTCTTACTCCATTGCATTGGATGAAGTGGCCTCTGTTACTTGCACCAAGCTGAATTCAATTATCACATTGGAGTTTTCATCCATCAGGGTGTACGTTCCGTATTTCGCTGAATGCCCAGGACTATCGCATCGCCCGTCACCACATATATTAACACTGCGGCTTTGCTTCATTTGTTTGATGACTGTACTTTGATTTGTTTTCCAGTTGTGCTGGATTACTGGGAATAAATTTTCCGCTTGTACAGAATAGTAGTGTGAAGAGCTAACAAACTGGAGATTTAGGTACTTGGCAAAGTCAGCAGTGTGTTTATATGTGTTGCCACTAAAGAGAATAGCTGCTGGGATTAGCAGATTACCCATGGGCAGCCCCTTTAATTGTTGGTTGGGATTGACAGGTTTCAGCATGACCATTCATGCAAATGGTGTTAATTGTTACCATACTTCCCTGATTTTGTTATTTTCTTGTTTCGATTATGTTCCCACATTGCCCACAAAATTTAAAGAGTTTGTTTAGCTGGCTTTCAAACACAATAAATTTTTTCTCTTCAGGTGTTGGACAGGATTGGTCGTCGATATCAGATTCTTCAGAAGCACTTGAAGGACAATACATGGAACCATCGTCACTTAGATAAGCATCATCTGGTTCACTGGAAGGGGTTGTGTACTCTTCTGAGCAAGATGGTGCTTGGGTGTCATCTAATCCAAGGATCATTGGCCTTTCATCTTGGCCAGAGATCACTTGTGTCTCATCTGAATTAGCAATCACATGCTGGTTTTGGACTGAGTTAGGAAGAATTTCAACCTCACCACATTCAAGAATTGACTGGTTTTCATCAGGATCTGGCATGTGTTGGGTTTTGTCTGGCTGTGTAGGGTGCATCTTATTTGTTTGATTTAGTAAAATGTTATCCGATTGTGTAGCAATAGTTCTGAATATTTTTACAATTTTCAGGAAAAATGTTTGTACTCCTTTCTCTTCTTTAAGGGGTTTGTCAGTCATAGTTGATGTTTGCTCACGTTGATCATCATCATCATCCATGTTGCAATCAGGAATGACAGGTTTGTGAGTCCTTCAGCTTGAATGACTCTTCATCCTTCAATGAGTTTGGAACCTATATAATACCAACCAAAATTATCGAAGTCACTTTAAATATATCAAAATAATCAAATCATAGTGTGCAGTCTGGTTAATACATGTAAATATATTCATATTATTTTCCGAGTTTGTAATTTTTTTTCTTGCTTTCTCAAAAATATAAAACAAATTAAAAGTGTTAAATAAAACTTGTTTCTTTATATATATATTTTTTATTGTCTACGACCTTGCATCTTTTAAAATAGTGCATTTCCGCGTCGCTATTTTAATTGCATTTTGTACGGGTTATAATTTGCTACAGCTTATTTTCTCGATTTCGGATTTGCTGTAGACTCGACTGACGGGTGCTGTTTTTCCTCTCGCCAAAACCAAAAAGTCTTGGGACAGCAGAAGGTTTTAATGATTTAGGTTTCTTGTGGCCACATATCTCGATAGCTGGTTCAAAGCAATCAGCGGTGAAGTGCAACTTTACTAGCGCTTAATTATAGAAACGACACGCAGAGTTGTTATTCTAATTTCCCGCAATCGAGCAGAAGCACTCAGATACGTCACGATAAGAAATCCGCTGACAATCCGCGTCTGTTTGGAAAAGAACAACATGGCGTCCAAAACTACCGAATATTTCGAACTTCAACACGCCATTTCCCAACATGTATTTATCATTACGCTAGGAAACTTCAGGAATGAACTAAGGTAAGTACGAGTTCTTAACTGACCCTAACTTGTATTTGGAGCGGAGTTCACCTTTAAAGTGGTTCTCTGATGAAAATATTGTTGGCAATGCTTTTGCATAATCTTAAAGAGGATATGGTAGTTAGTAATATTGCAAAGTTTCATTTCAAAATTCGTTGAAGAAAAGGTAATATGTTACGCGTGAAATGTTTTTGGAGCACCGACATTAAAGTTGCCCAGCTTGAAAAGAATGAATCGAGGAAGCTTATGACGTCATACACTCAATAACAACAATGACCTTTCTGTTGATAACAACAATGATCTTTTGTTTTTGTTGAGTCTATCAACATATTCTTCTCAAGCTCGGCCACTTTAATGACGGCGCTCCAAAATACAAACTTCGCACCTAATACAATACAATACAATACTTAATTATTGACCAATCCCCATAGGGGCTTTTCAGGGACAATGTACTAAATAATACAACGTAATAAAAATTACTAACAAGAAACATAATTAGAATACTGCAAGATACAGTGGCGTGGTGGCAGGGGGGGGTGGGGGGTGTGGCAAGGCCCCCAGCAGGGGTTGCAGAAGGGGCGCCAAAACTTAACAAAATAAACCTATTTCTTTGTATAGCTAGGTCTTCAATGGTGGGATATAAAGATCTGAAATCTGCAATCTTTTCCACCATCATGACCCTCATCACCACCACCATCAAACTCATCACCGTCATAACCATTATCACAACCATGCTTTCTATGAAGTTTTATAATCTTCAGAATTCTGTAAAATCTCACTCCAAAATGGCATATCAGAGACTCTAGATTTCAAAATTTTCCGGGGGAGCATGCCCCCGTAACCCTCTAGACGTTTGGCGCTACTTCGTCGCCTTTGAGAGAACCCGTTGTTTGTTGTAATGCTCGAGTTATTTTAAAACAAAAAATGTGATCATTTATCAAATACAGTGATGTCTTTTTTTTGGGGGGGGGGGGGGGGGATGGGGGGGGGGGGCGCCAAAGTTAATCTGGCCACCCCAGCCTGAAAGTTGCCACGCCACTGGCAAGATATAATATGCCTTATGATAGAAAGCAATCTAGTAGGTCTCTTTTTAATTTACATTTAAATTCCCGAATTGTCTCGCTTAATTTTAGTTCTGGACGTAATTCGTTCCATAATTTTACAGCGCGATAATGAAAGGTTCTCTAACCTGTTGTGCTTTCAAAAAGTGGAATGCTTAATTGATTAGCTTTTCTAGTCGACCTTCCACTTCTAGTTATACTACCTCTAGTTAAAAATTGAGAACTTAAATAAATAGGTGCCATTCCAGTCATGCATTTAAAAGTAAGGGTAGCGTCACGATAATAACGTTGTAATTTAACAGGTATCCATCGTAGTTGCTTCAGTACAGGTGTCACATGGTCATATTTCCTAGTTCCACTAATAATCCGAGCAGCATAGTTCTGTATGCTTTGAAGTTTCCGTATGTTTCGATCTGTGGTATTGGACCAGACCGAGGAGCAATAATATAACTTACTAAATACTAATGAATAAAATAAAATACAACTACACGTAAAATACAACTTTGTTTTGGAGAATTTCGAAATGAAACTTTGCACAATTACCAACTACCAAAACATCTTTAAGATTATGCAGCAACATTACCAACAATACTTTCATAAGACAACCACTTTAACTTAAAGTTTCAACCATAGATCAGAAAGTTTTGGCGGTTACTTGAACTGTGTCACATCAAAATTGTGCCTGGATACCATACTATACAAAGCAAATAGTGTGAATTCCGAAATCAAAAAGACATTACTAATTGCAGCAAAACGAAAGAGTTAAAAACGAGACATTTACAATACAAAATATTCCATAACTCATTAACGATTTATAGAAAAATAAAAATAACCCAATGTTTAAATGTAACAAGACACCTGGGTCAGGTGTGCACTCGGGCTACTGGAAAGTGCAGAGGTCTCTATAACACACGAGCAGAGAGATGGGAGTGGGCCGAGGAAGATGAGATTGAAGGCCGAATGTGGTACAGGACTATCCTGAATAGTCGATTTAAAGTGTCTAGAATTCAGAATTATCCTGAAGCCTAGGGGACTCTCTGTCCCACATGTGGGATGTTAAACTAAAAAGCATATAACAAAAAAAAACAGTAGGGGTGTTGTGGTTAGATTTAGGGTTACAGGGGGTTGTCGTTAGGTTTAGGGTCAGGTTTAGAAGTGGGGGTCAGGGTTGGGTTTCACTTTCTTTAATATTCAGGATTATCTGGAATTCCAGACCATTTCACAATTCAGGATAATCACATAAAAAAATACAATAGATATAAGTGATTAAGGTCAGTAGCAGGTTGGGATGAAGAACATTTTAAACATTGATTTCCAAAAAAAGTTATTGACGTCGTAAGCATTAGCTAATAATTACAGCATTAATGTAGTGATTAGAAAGTTGAGTTTTAAACTGATTAACTGAGGTAGAATCTGGTGTTGAGCAATAACTACCTACATCTAGTTCTGAACTGTTTCTAATGATTCTGATTGAATTATTGAGTTGCACAAAACTATTAATAGGAATATTATAGTGACCTGTTTAACGTTTAAAATAGATAAGATCTTTCAAGTCATAGTAGATTAACTGTTTTCAGATGATCATTCAGATTGTATCATTGATAAATCATTTAGTCATCTAGTCTTTCAACCTTACTGATTTTAGTTATTGTCTGAGGTGCCCAAACTTCACATGTGTAGGCCAGGTGGATGCACTAGCAAATATGCAATAGGTGACTAGTAAAATATACCCACACCCTACATCTATGCAATATCTTTATACAACATGAATCCTGATTCAATGTTTTTGCTTTAGAGCATGTTGGGAAGGCTCTTCAACTCTTTAGTGCTAGTACTGTAGTTGAATGTCTATACATTTTGGTACCATCCGCATATAACACACACTTGGCTGCTATCCGCATATAACACACACTTGGCTGCTGATGTTATAATGGTCAATATGTCATTAAAGTATCACTGTATGAGGAACATGACTGGTTCAAAGTTGTTTCTATGATGAATATCTTAATACTCAATCTATGCATTAATTTATATCAAAATGAACATCAAGATATGGATAACATACTTGTGACAAAATTACATACTCAAAGGTTCAAAGCACTTACAACATTGGATCAATAAGACTAAGCAACATTCAGTAAAAACACAAATGGTAGATAGAACATACTCAGCATAACAAATATAAAACTCGTTTAGTAATAAAGCACATAAATAATATGCAAAAATATACAGATACTGTCGTGATCAATGTCAACAAACAAGAGAAAGCCGTTACTAGGTAAACAGTACATATCTTTGATATACTGTAGCCCTTTCAGTTTCTTGTCTCTATAGTCCTCAGTCACACTTCCTAGGTACTGATGTCTCATGTCAACACGCCATTTTTTCGCGTCTGTAATAAATTCGTATATTCTGTCTTCGTGGACAAACCTTGTCAGCAACATTACTGACCAACTACTCATGAATTCACCAATACCGTCGGAAAACACCTCAACCCAACTCGATCAAACTCATCAAAGGCAAAAGAACTAAAACAAACGAGCAGGTAACATGCTTTTACAGTTTCGCAAGGCCTGACGGGATGATGCAATAATGCAATTTTGTGTGGCGAAAAAAAATAACAAACGGAGCCGAAACCTAGACTCGGCTACCACAGGTAGCCCGAGTAATAAAAAACATTTCATTGTTGACGACAAAAACCTCGTTGTTTTGAATTTTTGGGGAGCGAGACAAGGTCAGTTTTGAAAATGACTACCGCTAAGAATGTGAAGAATGTGCACAATGCTTTGCTATAGAAGTTCAGTACACTCCAAGCACGGATTTTTTAAAACATGTCGAGTTTTTATTAAAATTTCGAGCGCAATATTTTCGGCACGTTAACACACAAAGTTAATAAATACAATAATGAATCTTACCATGACATCAAAATTTCACACGATTCAGATGAAATTCCTAGGCTTCTACTTGGGTGAAATTACAGCAGATGCTTTCACTTGGGCATTGTTGAATTTTCTCTAACGGTTGCATATGTGTACATTTGTCATAGCTGCAATGGATTTTGCTATGACGATGACGAGGCACTTCGTTCACTTTAGAACAAGCGCTACATCTCACAAGAAACTCATATCTCAATCCACGGAAAAACAATGGCTCTTCGGATTTAATCTCGATCAGGCAATCTTCAAGAAGACCTTTGAGGCGGGCAACAAACATGGAATGACTTTGTGGGGAGGAGGTTCTTTTGGCTGCCACACCAATCTTTATTGTCGATCAGCTGTACCAGATAGACCTCAAATTTGATATTGTCAAATTCAAGGGGAGCAGCGTATAATTGCAAAAAAGTCTTGGTTCCTCGCAGAACTTCTGGAGCATCTCCCTGCATTTACGAATGAGCTTCACTTGGAGGCGTGTGAAAACTCCAAGTGGGATAAGCTCCACTAAAAAATTGACAAACAGCGAAGCAATGGGACTTGCGTTCAACTTTTTGTAAATCGGCTATCCTTCTTTCATAAAAGGAACAACCGATGGCACAAGAAAAGCCGACTTTCCTTTATGCTCCAATGGGCACATCAAGCTAACTCTTCCTCCAACAGCTCTCCATGTTCATTCTTCCTTAAGAATTCTTGCATCAGAACACCATTGTCACGGAGCTCGCGTAGGTAGGGCGCATCAATAGGTTTGACTTCATCGTCTGTATGAACGGTTATTACTTTGGTGAAAAGATTCATGAGCCACTGGGGGTTTAGCACAACCATTGGAGACCCACTGTAATACACGACAATGCTCTGACGATTTAGAAATTTAATAGCATCGTCAAATGAACCAACATTACACTTCAAAGCAATAGCTTTGGCTTCATCCACAGGAATATAATTACGCTTCTTTTTTGAATACAGTTCCTCGCGCAGTGCTGTTTCAAATTTCAACCATCTCGACGGCATCGGTGCTTCCTTTTCCAGGATTGTCTTGCAAAGTTCAAAAACTTTACTTCTAAGTCCGATAATGGGGTCCTTGCTTCCAGACGTAGTTGTGTTGTCGATGACTTCCAGGTTACGGAAACCATTGTGAAACTTATCTGTTACTTCTTTGATTCTTCTCTTCACCTCTTCGATATCGCCTTCGAAGCGATCTTTGTTAGTCAAAACTATCAAAACTGGTGGAAGAACAAAATCAGGGAATTCTGCGGAATTCTGGCTTTCACTTTCTCTTAATTACCCCAGGACTGCCACGATAACAAATAATCCAAATTAGTGGCAAGAAGAGGATTTGCCGATATATCATAATATATCGCTTGATCAGCCAGATCATGGACTATCATTCGAACAGGACGTGTCTTCGTTTCTTTATTCAAATCAACGAAGTCCATCACTTTCCTTTTTTCTGATGGTGACGGCTTGATAGCTGTCTTGTTTCCAAGTGGTTCATCATTCGGCTGCACTGATTGATCCAAGGGAAGGGACTGGAGAAGATGTATTGATAATCGGCATGTATCTTGAGGCTGGTTGGGTTGGGAATAGGGTATCATTCGTCATACTGTCCTCATTTTGAATAAATATCTCTCCTGGAGAGGAATAATCATCTTCCCGTATCTTTCGGATTCTTTCGTTGTTCCTTTAAATCTTTGTACTCTGTGACTTTTTCAAGGTTTTCTTGTCTTGCTCTTACCATAGTTGCCGTCTTTTCAAAAGAGCAATCGAATACCGGTAATGATTATATATAATAATCACCGGCATTCGACTGCTCTTTTCTTCTCCATATTGTAGTGCTCGCTGGTAGGCTTCGTCATGGTCTAAAGAATAATACATAAGTATATGAATAATACATAAGACATAAGAAGAAGTATATTCTCACACTACCAATTTTGTACGGATGGCGCGTGAACTGTTGCAGGCGCGTATCTTCCCACCGCATGGGTTCAAAGTTAAGCCTGTTTAACTGTTTAAAGGGGGTACGTACTTGGATGGGTAACCGCCTGAAAAGATACCACGTTGCGGTGTCGATTCTGAACTTAAAGACTCGTGTGAGTAGGATTGTTGTCGGTTATATTCTCTACTTAAAGAGTTTTTCTTTAGGGTGTGTGTTACTGGAGAGCAAGTTTGTTACACTTGAAACCGGATAAATTATTCCGTTTTATACTTAGTAGGACAGATCAAGATAAACTTCAGGCTGATCTCAAGGTGCTTTATAACTGGTCCGTTATACGTGGGGTATAGACTTTAATACCAGCAAATGTAAAATGTTAAAGGAAGTTCCAACTTATGGGTATTTTGATCGTCAGTATTATTTAGGGGGCAAGTCACTTAGTATTGTAGAATTAAAAAGAAATGAAATAGGCGTATGCTGATATACCAATCTTAGTTGGAATTGTTTGGACACAGATAAACCACAAAAATATTAGGTCTCCTTTACCGTTCATAATAATAATAATATATAGTTTAATAGAATTTTCCTTGCAGCATAAGCTGAATTACAAAAATTTTACAAAGAGTAAGTTGTTAAGATTACATTAATATACTATCTTAAAATCTGAATTATAGACGCTAATACTACTGTTCAAAATAATCAGTTCAAAAACGAGAAGCACTTGCGATTATGAAAGAGTCTTTAAAACGTTTAGTTTTACATCTGGGAACATTAAAAAGTCGATTATTTCTCAGACGATTACAATTATTTAGTTCGGGAAGCAAATGATGAAGTTTATGTGATTGATTAGACACAATATCGGCAAACGTTCTTTCGGTATGAAGCTGGCGTCTGGCGTGAAGTGTTTGGAGATTTGATTCTGCTAAGCTGTCCAGGTAGGATTGGCCATTAAAGATAATTTTTAGTACTCGTTTTGGACGTGTTCCAGGTCTTCGATGAGATAATGATGACCTCAAACGTTAAACGTTTATAGTTCATAACGGTCAGATCAATAATAGAGTGTGCCAGTCAAGTCTGGTAAGAAGGCGAACGTCACGTCTTATTCTCGGTAGCAACGTTGAATAAAAAGAAAAACTGATAAAACTTCGCTTGCTACCGGTTTATATGCGTAGAGAGATAGAAGATGCGGTTATTTTTTTCTTCTACAAAGTCTTACATGGCCAAGTAATACCTATTGACCTAATCACATAGTCCATCACTGGTCGGAGCTTACGCAATATTGATGACCTTAAGTTGGTTATTCCATTTGCCTGCACCGATGTTCTTAAATATTCATATTTTTGTCTGCCTTACAAATTATCATCTTGATTATGGAAATCTTTACCGTATAAGATTCGTTCTTCTTAATCGCTAACATTATTTAAGAGTTCACCTTCCAATCTGTACTATAATCGATTTTCTATACTGTTCTTACCCTTAGCATCTAGTTTCATAGTATAATTCTAATTGATTAATGTAAATATAGTGATTTAATATTTTTTGCTTTGATTATTTCCTTAGTTGGTAGTCGGGTGGCAAATATTAAAGGTATTTTTGACTGATTCTGTTTCTGGCCTCCCAAATGCATTCAATTTCATCTGGTTAAGTAGATAATTGACATGTATTAAATTAAATTAAATTAAATTAAATTAAATTAAATTAAATTAAATTAAATTAAATTAAAATAAATTAAATTAAAGCAAATTTGGTACAAGTTGTCCAAACAACCTGTTACCATCTTGTCACGTAACATGTTGTTACTAACAAGGTTTGTAGCGGATCGTTGAATGAACACCATTGTTACGTGTGAACAGCTGTGCTCCTGACGTTTTGCGACAACAACCTGTTGCCAAACTACGAGATTTTTACGTAATTTTTCGAACATGAAAACAAGTAGCCTGCGAACCCAGAATATGGATGAACGAAGTCAAGGAAGGAGCGCAAAATATTTGCAAGTATGTTGTAAAGTATGTTGTATAAGTCTTTATGTAACGATGAACGACACTCCACAGAAATTGTCACATCAGGCCGAAACTTGTTTTCTTTGTAAGAAAACATTTCTCGCGACAAACAAGAAAATTAATTAATTAGCACTAACCACCTTCACTAGTTCGAGCAGCTTCAGAAATACTCCAAAGAAAGAGACTAAAGTTCATCTTACTGGAAAATATCCAAGTGAAACAATACGAAAAGAACTGGTAAATGACTTTGCGGTCCTCGGAAAAGCAACGGCTGAGAGCTTCACGGCTCTCAAATCTCATCAGAGAATTGCTAACGCGGTATTGAAGAATGACACGTTGAAACTGATGTGCCCTGGAAAATGTTTTAAGGCTTCTGACATTGGAAGTTAACGGCTTATGTTCACCACGACAGTCTTCCACGCTCCAAGTAAAAACAAAGGCGGGGTTAACAAGTTTTGAATTTGAAAAGTTATGCCTAGAATGGAAACAGAGAGCCCCTCTTCTCCAAGCAGCGTTTTGATGACTATTGCGTCCTCAAAAAAATAAAATCCTGAGTGGCTTCCCAGTATAGCAGTGGCCGGTTCGACAATAATGATAACTGTAGTATAAAGCCTGGTTTTCACTAAAGCATAAGCACAAGCATATGGCCATAAAGGCATAACCAAAAGACAATACAAAGAAATGTAATTCCTGTGTATGCCAGACTTGGTACAGTAAGGCATCTGACATTTTGCCTGGAACGTCATACAGTATAATAATTGTTGCAACTATAAACGCAACATTTGTTGTCGTTAATCTGCTGTAATGACATGTTATGTTTAATATAAAAGTTTCACAGATAAAACTATTTTTTGTTCTGTTTTTTTTTTCTTCAGCTGATACTTATGCTTATGTCGTTAGTGAAAACAATGCTTAAACAACAATTATATTACTTTTCGTTAAGAAAATTTGTATTATATAAAATACTATTATTATAATATAAAATTTGAAAATTCTGTAATTTAGAACAAAGAACAACAGATATTTTCCTCAATATTTTTGTCTTAAATATAATCACAACAACATAATAAGTCATAAAACATTGCACAATGCACTCTCAAAAACAAACTTGGAATCATATTTTAGCGAGTTTTACTTGCAGAGACTTCATAAATTCGATAGTCACTTTCTTATTTGGAAACAGATGTTGTTTACGTACCATTGTTCTGAAATTGACACATCGACTGTCACAGCTTTCACAGCCTTTATAGCTTGTATTATAAATGTCGCTGTGAACAGTGAACCATTTCCCGCCATATCATCTTCCATCACTCAGCCAAACTCTGGTGACATAAACACGATGGAAAACTATCCGTTTTACTTTAGCACCGCTTTCAGTCGATCGAGCATCTGACGTGATGTCGTTCAGCAATACAGCACTATATTAAATCCCAAGATAATTGAGGTGACTGACTTGATCAGGCTTCGCTCGGCTGCATAGTGAACCAAACACGATTAACTGCAGAATATGCGTTGTTTGGAGGTAGGTGCCATTGGTGACCAGGCTAATCAGCAATCTAGCCCAGGCTAGTCAGCAATCTAGCCTTGTTAGCAAGCAAAGTAACTGTAAGCCATTGGGCCATGAGCAAATAGCCAGCAAACTAAGCAATAGCAATTAGGGTAATCAGAGAAGCAATAGGCGACAAGTCAGTGGAATAACATATAAGATCTATAGGATTCTATACTTCGTATCTAACACGGGTGGGGAAAGGGCGAAGGGGGAGCACAAGCTGAGCAAAGACGCTACTTGCAGCAAAGCAACAAACGCTCAATGAATCCCAAATGCGCGGGAAACCCCTTAACGTACGTGACGTTAGGGACTCCCTAATAAGGGGAACAACTACATCAGCAGTTAACTTCGCTTAAATATATCCTATATTTAACCACATGTGGCAAGACTTGAAAATATTAGGGACTTCCTAAATCCAGTAGGCAAATTCTCTCTTTGACGACGTATTTTATAGCATGCTCTTGATGTTTATTCAACCTTTTAATGCTAAAAACTTGACAAACTTTGGTAAGCGCACTCTCGATACTTTCTGTCATTTCAGAAAGTCAATTGTTTATTTGCACTACTTATCCGCACAAATCCCGCGAGTTAGTTCTCGGTTGTTAGGAGGTAAATTGTGATTGAATAAAAGTATTGCGTCACGAAGTCAAATCTCGGCTCGGGTTCGCAGACGTTATTTTCTGCGGGAGGCAACGAGGGCGGGCCAATACGTCTGGGTTCGCAGGCTAAAAAACAAGCGATAAAGCATTTAAAAAGTGAACTTATGCGGGTTTTTACCTATTAAAATACATTCTGATTTAAGTTTTTATCATCTTAACTGATGGAGCTAGGTAAACTTATATTCTGATCTAAAGACGCATTATAAGTCAACATGGCAGCACGTTTGAATTGAGAACAAATACCTAGCACAACTTACCTGTTTCTTGAAATTTTCCAAGTTTCTTTCTTACAAAATCAGCAAGCTCATGATTTCCGTCACAAGTACATTTTTTTAAAACTTTATCCCAAGAGCAGTTGTCATCAGACTCCGCTAATTGCTTAAATAGCACTTTTGCTTCCGCTTCAAAAACTATAAAGAGAGATTGTTAAAACAGAGAACTTTAACCAGAGTCAGTTAAGATATGGTCTGGACACTACGTAAGCTTCAAAGCGCCTATAATGAGCTGTGGGCTTAATAAATTACAGCAGTCTTATAAATTTTTAAGTATACTTTGTGAAGTCAACTAAAGGTAATTGATGTAGGAAAGAATAGGTGATAATTTCTGCATGACAGTATTCTGCACTAAGTTTCAGAGCAATGAAGAAATGAAAAAGCTATAGTGTCCTCAGGTAGGTTTACTTATGACTTGAATCTGGTTTATAACAATTTCTCGAGGGAATTCAGGGGCAGAGGGGAAACAGTTGCTACTCCTATCCCCAAGACATGTTGACAAGAGCTAATTTTTATGTTTGAAAAGTAAATTGTTCACATGTAAATGACATAAATTAGGGTACCTAGAGATAAATTGGTCTGAGTAATCCCCGAGTAATCCGAGTAATGGTCCGAGTAATCCGCGTGACTCCACGTGCGTGGAGTCACGTGGAGTCACGCGAGATGAAAAGCTGAAAGCAATTCTGAAACCTGTTTGTATATGTAAGATGAGTGAATTGGTTGAAATTAAACGAAGTAGTTCATAAACGGTTAGTAGGACCGCAGGCGCAGTGTATTGAGACAGCATGGAAACCGTTTCAAGAAATAGTATATGAGGCTAGTTTTTCCTCGTTAAATCGGTAATAAAAGTGACTCAAACCAACATTTGTCAGCTTTTGTGTGGAAAGTAATTAACAAGAAGAATCCATGTAACACACACATATATATATATATACATATACATATACATATACATACACACACACACACACACACACACACACACACACACACACACACACACATACACACACACATACACATACACATACACATACACATACACATACACATACACATACACATACACACACATATATATATATATATATATATATATATATATATATGTGTGTGTGTATTTCGAATAGCAGGGTACTGGTAACTAACCTGTTAAATTATTCAAATTATTTAAATTTACGTCAGCAAAGTACAATTTATAAGTTCGGTTGGATTACGAAATAGTTTTTCAACGATCATGACGAAAATCTTTGGCAGAAAAAATGGTTTCAGCTAAAATGTACATTAATGTTACTATGAAAAACGACCAAAGAAAGAAGGCTAACAAGAGATGTGGCAGCGAGAAAAAGACAACAATAAATACGACTTAAAACCACTGGAAAAAGCCTAAAAATTAATACGATAAAGACCGAAAACGATGCCGACCGAAATGTAACTGAGAGAAGGATGTGTCCTGCAACTGTTCAAAGCCGGTAAAGAATTTTGCTCTGGTGTATTCTACATAACTCGAGAGGGAACGATGAAGAAATTTTGAAACAAACGGCTTTTTAGATCATGAAGAGAACTGAATGATGCCTTGTCATATTTATGTGTCAACAACGAAAAAAGTAAGAAACCGCGAACGAGAAAAACAATCCGAAAAGACTAGACTGAATTGGCAGTGTTTGTGGTCACAAAAGCAGAAGGAAGTTTAACGGTAGGAGATTCGTATTTACCAGTTTAGCTGAGTTAAAACGGAAGAAATCTTGAAAATGAAAATGAAAATTAATATAAATAATATATTGTCTAAGAATTGTCTTTCAACGCTAGGACGTTGACATTGTCTTTTCTTGGCCACTGTTGATATATATTTTTGAATGAAAATTTGTCATTTGGTTCATCTCGTTATTTTTTTTTTAATATTGACATTGCATGTTCTTTCGGTGTGTCAATACATGACTACAGATGAACCTTGCTAACTAATTTTCTGGATGTTTTCTGATCTGTGTGCCATTAATACAACAAAAGACAGAAATTAGGGGAGGGGGGAGAGTGGGTGTTAAAAAATGCATATAAAGCGGGCTAGGGGTTGTTGCGTTCATGTATTTCTTGTATAGTATAGTAACCCCAGGGCTAGACTTTTCTAATCCTGGCTTTTTTTACTAGTAATACTTTTACCTGAGATAACTCAGAAAACAGGGTGAAATTCTGAAATAATTACACATGCAAACTCTGAGTAGTTTTGTTTTATTATGTGAAATGGGCCAATATTAAGGTCTTCGTTCAGGTTTGCAGGGTCATTTCTGTAAAGCGCTCTCAATTCGTCAGAATTTATGCCACAACAATAAAATAGATATCGTTAAGAAGCTATGAAATTGTAGAATTCAATGGTGTCTTTGGTTTCGCGATAAACATAAACCGTTAATAGTTGTGAATTTTTAAATTAAAACCAGAGGGCTTCACTCGGGGCAACTTAGGAACAAAGCGTTTCATTTTGTTCAAAAAAATTTCGCAGTTCGATTCAGAGATAAATGCCCAGCAAAACGGTGTCAGCGTTTTTTTATTTATTGCCAGGTTTCGAATTTATGACTTATTTTGTCCGAATGTTGGTCGAAAAACAGCATTTTTGTATCTGCGCAGCAGATATATTGCTATCGTGTTGTGTGTGTGTGGGTGTGTGTGTTTGTGTGTTAACTTTTTTGTGTAACCACTGACCTGTAGTGTGCGCTGTGGTGTAACTCTAACCAATGCGCGACAATTACATCGGGGACAACCGAAGCCTAGAATTTTTGCGTCAACGTTACGAGCTATCAGGTTGAACGATGGAAACAAGTATTCTTCAACCCTTATCCCGATCGTGTTTATAATATTATTTCCTCGCCATATCAAAAGAGCAACACTATTTTCGAAGAAAGACAATATTGCTGATACAAATGGCAAGTATTTTTTACACGACTTATAGTAAACTTGCAAGTGTGATCTACCACAGCTTTTGTGCGTTATACAGAACGATTGAAGAGTTGACAAAAGGTTTTCAACTCGTTGGGCGATTTTATATCGAGTCAGGCGACTCAGGCCAACACGTGTAAACTGTTTATGAATTAGGACCGTGGTCTTCAAATGACAAACATTACTCTTCGGAAGACAAACAATTCTCTTTGGAGGAAACTAGTATATATTTTGCAACCGGTAGCATCATTTTGCATTTTTAATGCAATCAAGTTTATTAGCAGTTTGCTGTATAAAGTTGTATCTAATAAACAATCCAAGATTTTGAACTAGATTTTTCTATTTAGTTTCTAGATACGTGCCATACATGTCAGGTAAACAATCTCAAAGGGTCACACTCACACTCAGTGACGCAGATGAGTAACAAAAATTAAGTCGTCAGGCGTTTAGACAGTAAAATATGTGGCGACAAAAATGTACGTTTCCCTGTTAAAGGGTTATTGAGAATAACAAGTATATATTTCTTAAAACAATCAAGTTTATTGGCAGTGCGTATTTAAATATTAGGTTGTTGTAAGTTGACAAAGTTGTATCTAATAAACCTGTCCCACGATTTATTTTCTTTAATATCAAGGGATTGGCTTGTCATGTCACCCACTTATTAGTTATTATGTTCACTGAACTGGCCTGTTTACAAGGAGGTAGGGTTACCCTAGCACCCGGGTCAAAGTTTAGACCTGGTTACCAGGTACATGCGTAAAAATGCACAAGTTGTTCACAGTTGTTAACAGGCATGAACAATGTTGTGCTGCACCCTGTGAACAGGTTATCAACAAGTTGTTCACTTATAGTTCGAACAACTTGTTCACAGATAAATCAACAGTCATGAACAAGTTGTTCCAACAGCACATTTTTATAGCCAGCAACGTTGTTCGCACATGATACAACATGTTGTAACAATGATGAACAACAATGTTACAACAATTGTGAACATGACTGGTGTATCATCACCTCCTTCGGTTGTTTCAACATGCGTGAACAAGGGTTGTTGTTTCGTCAAGCAGTAACAACTTGTTGAAACAATGATGAACAATGTTGTTAATTCATCAGTGTTGTTCACACATGATAACAACGTTGTTACAGCATTGTTCAGGCAACAATGCTGTAACAACTTGTGATATTTTTACGCGTGTAGGTGCGTTATCCCTACCAAATGCATTTACAAGGACAAAACATAACCTGGCTACTAGGGTAACCCTGGCAGCAGGGTTACCATAGCATCCTTGTACACGACAAACAAAAAATGCAAGAAATGTATGACAGCTAGGGTAATACGAGTGCTTTAGACACTTCCCAAATTTGCTTCAATGGGCATGAACAATCATTTGAAATCGAGGTTGAATATCAGGGATGTCATGATAGTGAATGCATTACGATTTCATGTCAACCTCGAGTTCGTGCCATTGTTTCATAGGTACTTTTTATAGGCGATAAATTCTCTTCCAATGTGTTCAGCGCAGATACATGTACGCTATGCGTACTTTTTGTTAACTTTGGTCGTCAATAAAATCGGCAAAACGCGACATATCAAAAAATGCTGACACCGTTTTGCTGGAAATTTATCTCGGAATCAAACTACGAAAAAAGATTTTGAACAAAATAAAACGCTTTTTACTCGAGTCGCCCCGAGTGAAGCACTCTGGTTTTAATTAAAAAAATTCACAACTATTAACGGTTTGTGTTTATCGCGAAACCAAAGAGACCATTGTATTGTACAATTAATAGCTTTCTAACGATATCTATTTTATTCTTGTGGCATAAATTCTGACAAATTGAGAGCGCTTTACAGAAATGACCCTGAAAACCTCTACGAACTGACCTTAATCCGGTTTCCCAAGTTGGCCCTACCCTGAGATGACTCAATCTCATGTAAACAGGCCCACTTTCATGTCCACATTTAACAGTTGCGCTAGTTTGGTAGCTAACTGTGAATTATTATGCATTATTGACTTGTTTCAAACACAAGTCACATGTTACTCAATAATTGTTTACTTTTCAGTTTAATACAGGTAGTACAGAGTGTTCGAGTATTAAGTTTGATTTGACTTTGCTTTGAGATGCATGTATCCTCACAGACTATAAGCACTGACAAAATCTGATCAAATTGTTGATTAATAGATACTGACAAACATGTAATGTATGTATGCTGGCTTTGTTAAAACAAGTTTAATAATGAATTCGCAAATTAACACCTAAAAACAAGACAAAAAGCAACGTTAATGCTCGGAAATTACTAGACTATATATATATATACTAGAAGAGTTTGGCCAGATTATGAACTGTCTATCTTAATTAATATTTCTAAATATAAATTTACATAATTCAATAGCAAACAGCGAAGAAAGAAAATAATATATTTGCGCCTATACATGCAAGCGTCTGAAGCAGGCTAGTAAACGAGTTAACAACGTAAATATTTAAAATCTATATTCATGTTCTCTTACCTTCGTCTCTTTGTTGATAAGTTCCTTATAATAGTTTGACATCCACTGGCGTCTTGATACTTGAATAAGCCGTTCAAGAACTCCTTTGCTGTGCTTTTACATTTAAAATGTGTATTTGGTGTACTATATAAAATCGCATACGCTGAAGCGAAATTCGGCTTCCTGCCGCCAGCTCTTGTGAACGCTCGTACAGCATTCGTATCTACGAATAAGGCCTCTGATGATGTGTTTTTAGTAGATGAAACCCAGTTCAATGCAGGGTTCCAAATGATCTCAGTTATACCTTGGAACCCCTAGTACAAGGTTTCTCAAATTTAGGCAAAAAAAATTAAAAACTACGCAAACAGAAAGTATAAATTAGGTTGTCTAGTTTTAAAGCAATACAGTGTAAAACATATCAAATACAAATTATAATATCCATAGTTAGCAGATTGCTTTAGCTTTTTGTTCTGTAATACCCTGCTGTTTGTTTAATTTATTAAACCCAATGCAACCCAACACCTGTCAACACATCCGCATTAAAGACATCATTGCCTTTCCGCTGCTACGGTCCTAGTTTTGGGTGCAGAAGACCAAGGCTCTACGCCAAAAAATCTACCTCTGCCACACCCACTTGTGAAACTGAAATTAGGCTACCAATTTTTAAATCGCTGAACCCCAGGCACAAAAAATTGCTCATTTGGAACCCTGTTCAGTGCAACTCAGCTCATGACATAGCGGATCTGGTTTAGCAACCAGTATCCGCAAAAATGATAGCTAAATATATCACAAAACAAAACAAAACAAAACAAAACAAAACAAAACAAAACAAAACAAAACAAAACAAAACAAAACAAAACACTGATGGGCATGCAATTCGATAATTCCGAAAGCTTTTGTATGTACGTTGACGGCCATTCCCGTGCGTTTACTTCATGCTTTCTTCCTGTCAATTTACAAAATGTTGTAAACTTTCCACTAGAATGGAATGTCGAAAAACCCCGGACACGGTTTTTTAGCGCTTTGCGTCAGGACTACCAGGAAAGAAACGTATAAAAAAATAATAAAATATAGAAATAGTAAAACCACTTTGAGTTAAAGTTTGTGAAATGGGATCACGACATCCGTCTATAGACGAATCGTAGAACAATCGTTGAAACAGAAAATTATTGACCATATTCTTGTCGCAAATGTGCGTACGTAATGCGGACGCGTGCTACGTCCTTTAGACTGGAAACACCACTGACATTTTTCTATGTTAGTAGTGTTTTCAGCTAGAAGTTGGTAAAGGTTTTTCGTTTGTTTTTACTGTACAAGCTGTCGTAAGTTCAACTCAGAGAAAAACTCCGAGCTCCAGACGGGATTCAAACCCAGCTTGACGAATGCCAGCCGATAGCTCTCACCATTGAGCATTGAGCCACTGGAGCTGGAATGGTTGTTTTTCGAGGGGCTCCGAGGTTGCTTTTCGATATTTATACCTGAAAGGTTGTGGGTTTGAGTCCCGTCTAGATCTCAGAGTTTTTATCGGAGTTTAACTTAAGCCTGGTTTCCATATAGTTGTAATTGTTGTAATTCAGTCGGCGATTGATCGGCGATTGTTTGTGATCTTTTACAACAGTCGTGTTTCCATACGGTTGTAATTGTTGTAATTCAGATCGCCGATTCGCCTGAACTGAAGACTTCTCGGTCTTGACAAAGTTGAGATGAGCTAAGCTTGATATTCAAAAACAAACTGAATGACTAAAACTATGTTTGTGATCATTTTCAGTTTATGTAACATATACTGTAGCAAGCATTATTTACACGCTCAATAACTTTGCCGCTTCAGTCTCATGTTTCGTGAACGTTGACGACAGTTGCAAACATTTCATTTGGCGTACGGCATTCAAGTCTTCGAACTACAGTAGTCATTTAGTAGACTTCTTTAACGAAATCGAGGTTTTTTTGAAAGGATTTGACCGGTTTTTGTGAATAATTTTGAGTTTTACGTTGCAAATCTCTAGCAAGAAGTCGTCGACTGTCGGCGATTGATGTTTCCATTAACTGTTGTCGCATCAGCGACTGTTGTAATTGTTGTAGAAGTTGAACCTGATTCAACTTCTACAACAGTCGCCGACTGTCGCCGATTGGATTACAACAAGGGTTTCCATTAAGTTGTCATTGTTGTAAGACTTGATCAGCGATAGTCGCCGACTGAATTACAACAATTACAACTATATGGACACCAGGTTTTACGACAAACTTGTACAGCAAAAACAAAGGAAAAAACTTTACCAACTTCAGGCTGAAAACACTAATAACATAGAAAAAAATTTACCCAGGAAATAAACTGACACAATGCGACTTGTAGCGCAACAAGTACTTATGACACACGTACAGTTTGACTCGTTCCCAGAGTATAAATATCGAAAAACAACCTTGTTCTATCATCTGAATTCCTGTGGCTCAGTGGCGAGAATGTCTGCTGGCATGCGGAAGGTTGTGGGTTCGAGGCCCATCTCGAACTCAGAGTTTTTCTTTGAGTTTAACTTACGACAGCTTGTACAGCAAAAACAAATGAAAAAACTTTACCACTGAAGCTTTTAAGAGAAACTAGGATAGAACTAGACCATGACTATACATTCCTGCTCTAAATTTTAATTATCCTCTCTTGCTGTCATTTTTTTTTTTACTTTTCGTCAAAATTTTGACCAACAAAACCAAGTCACAACACAACACAACACAGCACAGCACAACACAGCACAGCACAGCACAGCACAGCACAGCACAGCACAACACAACACAACACAACACAACACAACACAACACAACACAACACAACACAACACAACGATGTCAATATCAACATGTTTTACTAAATTTCAAAACAACAGAGTCAGGGTCACTTTGAAATGTAGTTGGTGGCCTATCTGTAATTTAAATATCTAATATTACCTTGTCTTTCTTGCAACTTTGTCCTCAGGTATTTTGCCAGATCACCATCCTTGCCACCCACTTGATGCTCTAAAAAGCACAACAATAACGTCATGCAATAAAATTAAAATGTTTAAATTACATGTAATTAACAAATAAATTCCCAACTCAACAAGGTGAAGAATCAGACATAGTTTAACACTACTCAGGCTTAAAAGTTTTTTGAACGCAACTTAAAGAGTTACTGTTCATGACCCACCGATAAAGATTCATTTAATTGGTTCCTCAATTCCCTGAATATACGGAACCATCACCGAATTTTCATTCTCAGTGGTAGTGCATTGGGGTATAACTGGTTTTACACAGCTTTCTAGTTAATAGTTAGTTATTCACCTTCAAAACGTCAAATACATACTGTCACTGACTTTCCTTCAAATTAGAACTAGATGGCATGCTCTGGGAAATTCTAGAACAGACATCTTAAGGCATATGAAATGATAGGAGACAAATGGGAGGTACTTATCAGGGTGTGTCGGTTTTTCGTATACCCCAGTTTCTGGTCCCGCATGACAAATGCAAAATAGGAAAACTTCTATTTGTGTCGCTTTCTACCGTGACTTGAATTGAAAGTTTGACAGAATTTAATTGGTTCAAAATAATTTCCACTTTATTCTTTGATATCGCAGACATGACGTCATCAACATACTGTATCGTTTCCAGAATAATAGCTTCACTACTGTAGTAAGGTAGCTAAACTTCTATTACTAAATTAACAATAAGAGCAGATACTGGGGGCCTCATGCCTGTGCCAAAAACATGTTGATAGTATGTAATGTCATACACAAAACTAGTTGCATGTATTGTGCAGTCATTGCTAATTTAGTGAGAATAAATTATTAATAAAATGAAAATTTGTCACAATACAATGTTTATTTTTATTGCTGAGCTTTTAAACTGTTGAGTCAGGCCTTCATCAGAGCAAAAAAAATCGAAAGCAATAAATCAGCAATAAAAATAAACGTGGTGTTTCCACAACATCTTGCTTATATTACAATTCGTCACCATGCAAAACATTCAAGGAATTAAACATACACAATTGAATTAATTTTCCTTACATTTCTCTGCTATTTCGAGGGGTTGAGGTGGATCAGGGGCATTGCCCAACCATCAAGGGTACGTGGCTAAAAAAAGCTTGAGAAACCCTGGTGTAGACGTTTGGGTACATTGGCAAGTATTAATTAAAAATTGTGTAAACCTGGATATCACTGAAAAGCTTAGAAATTATACTGCAACTGGTTACAACACTATGCTAAAATATTTTGGCCTATTAAAAAGGGAAATAATATTTCACACTCGCCTTGCTTGAACATTACATTCTACTTTAAGAAGCTAAAACGTTGCATACATTAGGTTCAAAGTTTTCCATTTGTTTATACCAGAATGTCAATCTCAAAAAGAGTGTCTGGGATTTTTAATATTCCAAATATGTAATTAAATTTACTGCAATTTTAATTCACCTACCAAGACTTGGGTTCACTAAAAACCACTAAGATTTTAGACTTCATTTGTAAAAATTATATTGTTTTTAATAGGAGGTTTCAAAAGGGATTATTTTTAGCAAGCCTTTAAATGGCTTCCCCGCGCAAAGGCAGAATTAAGAGTTAACAACTCAAAAATTAGATTTATAATAGAGTCGAGATAAAAACAATTCAGTAGAATCAGATTCCAGAAAGAAGTTATTAATTAAGTTTACCCCTAGGATTGTTGTAGGCTCTCCTTTCACAGCGCTGAGTTGAGAGAGCCTGCTTGCAGGCTACAAAATCTCCAGACATGCTTTAGTTACTGTAACAAGGCGTCAACTCTCAGGTTGCCAATTTTCACACAACTCTAATAAATATGACTCAACTTTTAGCATTTTAAAGCTTCTACTTTATACAAAAACATTATCCACAGAAAAAAGTGATCGAAATAATGAATGTTTTAAATGTAATTTACCTCCAGCAGAAAACAGAATGCTGTTTTTATAGCTAAAGATTAAGAAAAAAGTAAAGATACTTCTCCACACAAAAGATCTTGTACTGTACATTTAAAGCCGAAAGAACAAAATTGGCAATTTTCAACTCACAAAGGTCTACAGTAATCTTAAATAATTAGTGTAAAACAAAATCTGTTTGCATAATTTTTATGTCAGGCTTGCCAATGTATCAGTAGTTTTATTAATAAATGAACTACATGTATGCACTTATTTATTGCCACTGAGAAAACATTGGGCATTGTCTAAGGGCCTCGTTCCCAGGGCCTCCTCGGTACACTGGAAAATCTGAACAAATGAGATACACTATTATTATCGAAACAAATGAGATACACTATTACTATTTAAAGAAAAGTTGCCTTATTATAATGTCCAAAAGATTTGGTGTTTACTGTGTTCTTCACAGTGGTCAAAATTATAGCACAATTTCACTTACCGAAATTGTATTTGAAGGCTTGGTTTATTCAAAGCGTTGTTTACAAATAGTTGGCATCACCAACAAAGAATCACTGAGTCACACATCACTATGTTTAAAATCATTCGATTTTGACAGTTAAATGATGAAACTCGTTGCAGTTCTGACTCACTCTAGGAATCCTACTTTGTTGGCCTTATTTATAGACTTTTTCAGTGTTATCTGAGTGATAATTTTCACTCAGTTCACAGCATTATGACAGTTGAAAATATACTTGCCCACTTCCTGTTTTAGACAATAACTTCTGTCCAGTCAATCACACACTTCAATCATTTGTATCTGACCAGGGCCTCCAATTTTCCAGTGTACCAAGGAGGCCCTGGGAATGAGGATGGCTAGACTCCCATATATTAGCTGTGCAGGGACATACCACTTAAAATGCTATGGTTTTTGCTATTTTTTATGCATTTGTTTAATACATAGTTTGCTGTTAAACAATTTGCTAGTATTAGCAATGTATGGCAGGAGTTACCAACAGAGTAAACTCCAATAACGGAGTTCCAAGACACACAAAAATAAATAAAAAATTTACACTGAGTAGATAATACAATTTACAGGTAAAGTATGTCAAGAGTTTGTTCTTTGAGTTCCAAATTGATTTGCAATTTTCATTGATTTCCGTGCAAATTTGAATGCGTTCCATGCAAATCTCCAAAGATAATTGCAATATTCCTACTGTATTTGCTAATGAAGTTCCTAACTGCCTGTTTAAAGTTCCTAAGTTCCTGTTGAAAGTTTCTAGCTTTTTACCTTGTGTAGTACTGTCATTTATTGTGTTTACACTTTCAAGTACTGTCATTTATTGTGTTTACACTTTCAAGGTTGTTCAAAAATATAAATTACATGTGAACTGTACTTATAATTTCTTGTTCAAAGAAACAAATCCAAAACTCAAACACATTCTACTTGGTTTGATAAGCCACTACTGTACATTTGAATCACCACCACATCCCCAACTAATGAGACATAAACAAAGACACCTGATTTCAAAATTAGAGTACATTGGTCTTCATTGTACTTTCAAATTTTCTAAACCTTACTGGCTGCTTGCTACACTTATAATACTGTACTTGTAGGATGTTGCAAACTAAAAAAAATCATGCAAATGATGTATATTTTCCTGATAGACCAACTGACTTGCAAACATGAACAATATGTGAGGCCAGTTGATTGATTAACTTATTTTACAAAATGCCTGCTGATACATGTTTCAGAATATTAATTTCACTGGGGTTTGTCTTTTAGTGCATAACATCTTACAAATATTACAATACAGTAAGTCGAGCAAGCGAGCAGGGAGGTTTTGAAAATTTTAAAGTACAATGAAGACTAATGGCCTCTAATTTTAAAATCAGGTGTTTAAAATTGTTTACATCTAGTTGGGGATGTGGTGGTGATTCGAACTTAACATCTTATGAATCCAAGTAGAATGTGTTTGAGTTTTGGATTTGTTTCTTTGAACAAGAAATTATAAGTATAGTCTTCACATGTAATTTATATTTTTGAACAACCTTTTGAAAGGTAAACCCAGTAAAAGACAGTACTACACGAAACAGGAAGTTAAAAAGCTAAGAACAGCATGCAACTTAGGAACTTTAAACAGGAAGTTAGGAACTTCATTAGAAGTTAGCAAATAGGAGTTTTGCAAATATCATTGGAGATTTGCAAGGGACTTTTTCAAAATTGCAAAGAAGTCAATCAAAATTGCAAACCAATGTGGAACTCAAAGAAGAAACACTTACATTTTCAAACACATAAACCATATAAAAATAAAATACAAATAGATTTGAAGTCTCGAATACATTATAGCTAACTAATACTAGCAAATTGTCTACTGGTGAACTATGTACATGTAAATAAATAAATTGAAAATATCTAAAACCATAGCCTTTCAAGTGACATGTCCCTGTATAGCCAATACAGGTATATGGAAGTACCCCCCTCCTATAATGTCCAATGTTTTTCTCAATGCCAATAAACAAGTGCAAGTATACATGTATGCAGTATTTCATTAATTAATTAAACTAAGTTGACTCAAGAGACAATGTACAAGAACATTAAAACAAAACATATCACAAAAATATGCTGTTGGTTAATTACACATTTTCATTCCTTTCTCAACCAACTGACCCAACAATGATTATCTCGCGTATATAAGCTCGTTGTTTGTTTTACTCCTTACGTTTCTCTCTGACGAAGGGCCTTCGCTCGAAACGTTAGACCACTTACGTTCTCTGTTTCGGCAGTATTAACCTACTATACCATATTTCGATAACTATTAAACCCCGATGGGTCTCAAATTGATCTAGCCAGAGAAAAAAAAGCTAATTTGTTAAATTTATCCAATATAGTGAGAATAATGCAAGAATGTTCATAAAGCAGACTCACCAGCAAATTGAAGACCAGACCAGCCACCTTCAGTGTTGGATGTAATATCATAATCTTTGTTTATCAAGCACTGCACCAAACTTAAATTATTAGCAAGGCATGCGATACGAAAAGGCGAGTGTCCATTTTTGTTTCGAGAATCTATCTCAGCACCATGCTGTAGAAGACAGTCGGCCACTGCTATATGTCCTTCTAAGCATGCATAATGAAGTGAGTAAAGCCATTTTTGTCTCTAGATGTGAAGCCTTTAATAAGAAGCTTCACAACTTCCAAATGACCAGGAGATATTGTGTTCAAGGAGATATTCAACTGTCGATGTGTTCTATAAAGAAAGCAAAATAAAGGCGTATTATTATGTTTCGTTTACTGCTTTGACTTCTGATTTGTGATCAATCAATATTTGAGCATTTCTAGTAAATCAATAAGTCTAACGACTTGAAGGTGACCTTTGCGGCATCCTCCCTTTTCTTCTATGTCTACTCCACTATACGCTTGGTTCAAATCCATCGAATACACTTACAAATACTTTGCTTTTTACGCTTTTATATTCACAGCACAACAAATTAAAACCGACTTTTTCTTTCGCTGGAGTGGAAAGAATCTCCGCTCGCTTTGGCTTATGGGTCCACATGGGAACCACTGAAAACTGCTTTCCTATTGGTTGAAATTGCCGCGCGTTTTTATTGGCTATGAGTGAAATTGGAATCGTCATAAGTGGATTTAGCCCTGATGATACTTGGGCCCATTTCTTTTGAAATTGGGCGACTTACTATTTTACATGCAACATGTTACATAATTGTGACGAACTGTTCAGAGTTTCTCAGTGGAGGATACAGGATTTTTGCAAGGGGGTGACTATAAGGTGCTCAGTCGTTTCTTTCAGAATATTTAACAACGGCGCTTGGGGGGGGGGGGGGGGAATGGCAATACTTAATGGCATGCTTCCCTGGAAAAATTTTGAATTTTAGAGTCTCTGAAATAGCATTTCCTGCATTTTGAGGTGGATTTGAAAGAGTTTTGAAGGATATAAATTACCAAACAAAATACCCAAATATATATGAATACACCATACCATACAAGGCATACATATCATGTAGGACATGTCGTCATTGTCGTGGACTCATGGGGATATGTTTTATAAGTTTATGTTCCAAAATTACTATGTATATTCAGATTTCAGATTGAGATTGTATACATTACGTCTATATAATCGTGATTCTTACTGTTTTAAAATTGGGGTTTCAAATTTACAAGATATTAGCGTATCATGATGTCCAATCTTATTGCAAAGGAGAGGCCATAGCTACGGCCTGTATTAATAAGCATTGTTGTACAATATAAATTATGCACGTTTTACACACGAGTGACTGTTGTGATTTGTATAAACAGCTGCTAGCGTATTGCTGTATAATCCTGTATTGGTTGGTTGGGACAGGGAAGGGGGGTGAATAGTCACCCAAGTCAACCCCCCCCCCCCCCCCTGTATCCGCCCCTGTTTTTAGTACTTGATATAATGCACTCTCTATTACAAAACGCAGGGGTTGATTCTTGCACTTACCTTTACAAAGTACAAGTATGCATTTTTCGTCGCGGTTCAACGCATGCTACTGAGCATACCATATATAGCTAAACCTAAAATATTCAAAACATACAGTTTCATGTTATTGAACTCCAACGAAGTGTCCGCGGGAGGCAACGACGTTGGACAGGTGCACAAGGTATATTTACTTGCCAATTGCACGATTATTTGTTCGATATAATAAAACACCTATTGAATTCATCTCCGCTCGATATGGAAATATTTAAGCCTCAAATTTTAGTATTGAATTTTCGACTTAAACATTTTGCCATATCGGGCTTAGATGAATTCAGTAAGTTATATAATGTATCGCCTAGTCTTTTCTTCTAGAAAAGACACTCTAACAGTTTTATATTTTCTAGTGAGTCCCAACCCAACTTTTCTATCATTGGGGTAATACAGCTGCTAATTGCTGCTTGATGCTGACATTCCCTTTTTGCCAATTGTTGCTTATTACGCGTATTAACGTAACAACAAAAATTAACCGCTTTCTCAGCAACGATTTACCCAGTACCAACGTAGTAAGAATTACTGATGCACTAAGAAGTGTTACGGTACCACGAACATAAAAATAATATCTATCCCAAGTACTGCCGTACTAATGTTCTAAGGTAACAATAAGATAGGTTTTTGCCAATTGTTGCTTATTATGCGTACTAACGTAACAACAAAAATTAACTGCTTTCTCAGCAACGATTTAATCGGTACTAGCGTACTAAGAATAAAAATAAGATATATGTCCAAGTACTGCCGTACTAACGTACTAAGAAAATAAAAATAAGATATATATGGCTAAGTACTGCCGTACTAACGTATACTAAGAAAATTAAAAAAATATATGTATAGTTCTGCTGTACTAAGGTGTATGTATATGTATGTATATGTATGTATATATATGTAATGTTTACAACACGAGCGGCCGTGTTGTATTGAATATACAATCACGAGCCAAAAATAAACAATTTGTGAAATGAATAAATAGTAAAAATCCCTTTGGGATATTAAGATGCTAATTAGTTACAAGCACTAGTGCATGTTGTATCAGAAGAGTATACATCCACTAGTGGTTGCAACTAATTAGCATCATTGGTTTTAGTTTGTATGGGGTTTACAGGGGTATACATGTGACGTAATTTCTGAAATTGGATTGGCTGCAAAACTCATGAATTAGTAATGAATTTCACAATATATATATATATATATATATATATATATATATATATATATATATATATATATATATATATATATATACAATTGCTAATAAACCCTTGTCGAACTGTATAATAAAACGCCACCTTACATAAATAATATAATTAGCTTATGCCGCTGGACCAGAGAGTGAATTCAGCTCTTAGGTGAATTGTTAGTTGGCAGCAATCTTAGTTTGTCTATAACAATCGAAATATGGTATAGTAGGTTAATACTGCCGAAACAGAGAACGTAAGTGGTCTAACGTTTCGAGCGAAGGCCCTTCGTCAGAGAGAAACGAAGGGCCTTCGCTCGAAACGTTAGACCACTTACGTTCTCTGTTTCGGCAGTATTAACCTACTATACCATATTTCGATTGTTGTTTCAACACTGCCTACGCAGCACACTACTTTTATTAGTTTGTCTATAGTTTATTAATTTGATTAAACCGTTTGAGAACAGTCAGTGGCTAGCCTTCAGTTCACAAGCGAAGGTTTTGAAACACTGGGACACAGACACGCAGGCACAGATGAATTCCCGTGTTAAAATATAGGTAATAAAATTACAAAAATTCGGCAAACATAAAGTCGTGCATGCGCAGTGGTAAAAGAAGCTGTAGCTTTTGAGTCAACCACTGTGTAACAATAATAATTCTGACTTTCTAGAAACACAGTTGTATATCGTTTTACATGGACGTAAAAATCCAAATACAACATGAATTTATCAATATTTCTTGCATCCAAAATTGACGGTGCCAAAAAAATGAAGGCTGTACATTTAACCACAGTGCCCAGCGACCACAAATCAGTTCAAATGACAACTAAACAGTAAAGACATGAGCTTCCTACCTACCAAAGTTGATCTGTTTTAAGCTTTATCTACAGGACGCTTAATCTACTTATAATTCTACAGGAAACAATGTTTACTGCGCGTAAATAACATGTAGTTAAATACTTAAATGCACAATTCGCCATCTTTTTCGGTACGGTCAGTTCACTAGTTTCACGCAAAATGTGCAAATAAATTTTATTTTGGCTTCTTCTAATTTAATGCCCGCGCACTTACTCCACAGACTATTATTGAAGGACACAGATTACATTTTCCTTTGTCTTCAAATTTGCGTTTCTTTACATCTCGCTCTGATGGCATGCCTGAAATAGTATTGGAAAAAGTTTGAATGTTAAAGATAATGAATGTTTAAAATATTAGCTTTCGACAAAACAAATTTCACATAACACTCGCCCGGCTAGTTAAAATATACCTAATTTGTGTAAACTTGACGGGACACTATTATCTTCAAAGATGCCTGTTAATAATATGAAATATAGTAAGGTTAGACATACTGCCGAAACAGAGAACGCTAACGTTTCGAGCGAAGGCCCTTCGTCAGAGAGAAACGTATAGGGCCTTCGTTCGAAACGTTAGATTCATACGTTCTCTGTTTCGGCAGTATATCTAACCTTACTATATATTTCGATTGTTGTTTCTACACTGCCAACGCAGCACGCTACTTTTATTGTTAATAGTATGAGTGATTATGAGATAAGATTAGTTTCAGGTTGTGTCGAAAAAAATATTTAGACAACGTTCATATTTTTTACAAGTGGATACTGTGATCAAGAATTGTAATAGAACGTGACCTAAAAACATTTAAAATATAAATGCTAAAGTTTTCTAATTACCGCGTTATATCAACTTATGCGCATGTAAAACTTTATTTGAATTATTTACACAAGAACGAGACTTGAAAGGTTGATTTAAATGGGCATTAAAGAAGATGAAATTGGCAGGTATTTATGTAGATAAACTTGAATAAAAAGAAAACAACTCACCAGAATCATCCAATGAAGACTGTCCTTCAGTTGATGCGTATTCTGTAAGAAAAAAACCCCTTCTATTTTTTGCCAATAACAATACACTAATAAGGATGGACGTAGCATGCGCGCAGCGTTGTTATTACAAGCAGGGCGCTTATATACGCCCTGATTACAAGCGTCTATATAAACGCCCTGATTACAAGCGTCTGCGCGCAGGCTACAGGATGAACGTTATTAATACCATATTCTCAAATGCATATACATGATAACACATAACTTGTATAGTCAATCTTGTGGTCAGGGACTCACAACCCTTTTTGAAAACTTCATTCTTGAAACGCGCGTGCGCATTCCTTACTATAAAATTACAAACTAGCACATTCAAGTAACTCGGAAGTATAATTTCCACATACCTCCAATAAGTTCAGCAACGGCTCGGGGCACTGACGTAGGCTCGCCCGCTTCAGTTAATCTCCGTTTCAGCGACAGAGTTGAACTACTGACTGAACTGCATGTACAAGGCTCCTTTTTCTCGCCATCACTTTTTTTCAGTTTTATTTCTTTCTTTAATTCTTGTACTTTATTCTGATGCTGTTCTTTTTGTTCTTTTAACTTTGTTCGGAGATGTCTTATCTTTCTCTCGGCTGAATCAAGCTCTTTTTTAAGTTTGGGGCAAGCCAAACACTCTATTTGTTCTGTGGTCGTAGTGTCATCTCTTCTGTCACCAAACCCTTAAAAAATTTACATCGTGCATTCAGCTAGTACAATCGAGCTCCATGAGTAGATTACCCCGGACATACAGGGTCGGACGTCAGGGTCGGGTGCGCACACCTGTGACGTCAGCCTGTGCGCACACCTGTGCGCCCACCTGTGACGTCAGCCTGTGCGCACACCTGTGCGCACACCTGTGCGCACACCTGTGACGTCAGCCTGTGCGCACACGTAATGAATCATAAAAATGAACGAGATAATGTTTGATTTCTTTTTTGAATTTGGTGGTTCTTAAAAGAACCGTATTTTTTTTGTTTTTTTTATTGTTGTTGTAGCCAGATGCCAAAAGCTTCCACTTCAACTTTTGCACAATGTTGATAAGCATTAGCTTCCAGATGGTTTTGACAAGTTTCCAACCAGACCAGCTGATCGAAAAGCTTTTCGGCTTTGGGACAGCCGGAGCATTCCAAATTTACAGAAGGGATCTTGAGGTTTGCCAGGAAATCCCTCTCGAAATGGCCTCCTTTGTAGGCAATTATAGAGTTTGAATCTATCTGTATATCACGGTAGAAACTCTCTACAATTGTCTCCAATTCTGAAATTGGGAATGCTTCGGTGCCCCGCGGTACTCCAAACGGTAACTTGTGGATGTTCCGTTGGACGAAGCGGCAAGTTTTCCTGTCTTTAGGGGTAAGGTCGTTCCAGTGTATCCCGAGGTCAAAGAAGTAGGACTTAGCTTCATCATTTCCAACCTTCAATAGACCCAGCTCCTTGCAGAGAAATTGTTTCCCCACTTGGAAACCTTCCATATCTATGACACCAACAACATCTGTCGTACACTGCATTGTGATCGCTATACCTATTATGTTAATATCTAGGAGTTTATATAGGTAAGATTTGCGCGCACAGGCTGACGTCACAGGTGTGTGCGCACAGGCTGACGTCACAGGGGTGTGCGCACATGATGTGACGTCCTTAGGGGTGTGCGCACAACGAATGCTGACGTGATAAAAATTATGCGGTGTATATCATTAACGTATCGCGGGCTACTTTTCGACAGCTATTTCGGAACGCACTCGGGTTTCCTTCGGTCATCATCGTATTATTTCAAGATGGGTGAAGATCGATAAATAAAAACAGCATTGGAACAGTTTGGCTTGCTTTTTTTTCCCTTTCTTTTTTTAGTGAATATGAGGAAAAAGAAACGGTGCGACATTTGCGGAAAACATACATCGAATTATAAACACCATAGACGAATACATACTGGGGAGAGACCTTTTTCATGCAAAGAGTGCGGTAGAAGTTTTACAGAAAAGAGTACGAGAAAGAAACGTCATGTGGTTATTTTCAATGGGTACCTGAACCAGCAAAGTCGTCCCGCGTTGAAGAGCCGTTCATTTTTGTGAGATGAGAAGATGAGCACATGCTCATAACTGCTCTGAGCACTTGCTCATTTGCTCATAACTGCTCTGAGCACTTGCTCATTTGCTCATAACTGCTCATGAGCACTTGCTCATTTACTCATAACTGCTCATGAGCACTTGCTCATTTGCTCATATGGCTCGATCAGGCCCGTTTTGGCCCTATAAGGCACTATATACGGCCCGATCAGGCCCGATTGCTGACTGGACGTCTAAATGTTATTTTATGAGTTATATTACACGCGCTTGCGAATCAGAGAACTTCATTTGGAAACATGCCACGAAGACGTAAAGATTGTCCCTTATGTGGGAAACAAAGTTTGGTAAAGCTATCCAACCATTTGGCTGATGTTCATCAACTTTCTCGCGAGAAAAGGTAGCTATATCTTACTCAAGCAAGATTAAATGCGTTAGAGAATGATCGACAAAAACCGGTTGCTAAAGTTGAAATAACTATAGAAAGCATGGACGAAAGAAATTCCTAGTCCAAAAATCAAGTGGTGTTTATTAATAAGGACTTTCCGTCCCTACTCGTCATTTACAGGTTGTCTGAGCTGAAAGAATGAACTGCCAATATTGTGGGAAAATGTTTAGTAAAGGCTATAATCTAAGACGGCACGAAAACGATGATTGTCCGTCAAGGGAATACACTGACACTGAGGAACCTGATATGGAATCTGATGAAGAAATGTCAAGCTCGTCGTATGATGAAAACAGTCAGAGTTCCGAAGATGATGGTGAAATAAAGGAAGAGATTGATCCTTGGGCAACCATGATTGACGATGCAAAAGTGACGGTTCGGCCAGAATATGATGAACTATTAAAAACGTTGCAAATGGAAGGGCAAGAAGAAAGTGTAGCTAAGCAGAAAGCCTTTGAAAAAATTCTCCCTGAACTTCAGAAAGAATTCGCTGACGTTTACGTGGATAATTTATGTTGGATGAAAGCACTTAAAAAGGATCCTGTGCATGGAAAGATCATGGAAACGAAGCAGACACTTGTGAACGAAGACTCGTTTGATCCTGATGAAGCTTTATCTGCAGCGGTTGACAAAAGAAATTTTCTTTTGAAACAGCTTTTAGAAGATCAAGGACGTTTTTCAGATAGTGATGATGATCAGTGAATCGATGTAATGCTTATGTGAAATAAAAATTTATCAAAATTGTATTGTGTCTTGTTTCATTTTTTAAGCAATAATAAGTCCTTGAAGAAAAAAAAAAAGTACACCAGAATTAAGCCGTACCTTCTATCGGGCCATCGGGCCTGATCGGGCCGTATAGTGCCTTATAGGGCCCAAACGGGCCTGATCGGGCCATATGAGCAAATGAGCAAGTGCTCATGAGCAGTTATGAGCAAATGAGCAAGTGCTCATGAGCAGTTATGAGCAAATGAGCAAGTGCTCATGAGCAGTTATGAGCAAATGAGCAAGTGCTCAGAGCAGTTATGAGCAAATGAGCAAGTGCTCAGAGCAGTTATGAGCATGTGCTCATCTTCTCATCTCACAGAAATGAACGGCTCTTCAACGCGGGACGACTTTGCTGGTTCAGGTACTCATTGAAAATAACCACATGACGTTTCTTTCTCGTACTCTTTTCTGTAAAACTTCTACCGCACTCTTTGCATGAAAAAGGTCTCTCCCCAGTATGTATTCGTCTATGGTGTTTATAATTCGATGTATATTTTCCGCAAATGTCGCACCGTTTCTTTTTCCTCATATTCACTAAAAAAAGAAAGGAAAAAAAAAGCAAGCCAAACTGTTCCAATACTGTTTTTATTTATCGATCTTCACCCATCTTGAAATAATACGATGATGACCGAAGGAAACCCGAGTGCGTTCCGAAATAGCTGTCGAAAAGTAGCCCGCGATACGTTAATGATATACACCGCATAATTTTTATCACGTCAGCATTCGTTGTGCGCACACCCCTAAGGACATCACATCATGTGCGCACACCCCTGTGACGTCAGCCTGTGCGCACACACATGTGACGTCAGCCTGTGCGCGCAAATCTTACCTATATAAACTCCTGGATATTAACATAATAGGTATAGCGATCACAATGCAGTGTACGACAGATGTTGTTGGTGTCATAGATATGGAAGGTTTCCAAGTGGGGAAACAATTTCTCTGCAAGGAGCTGGGTCTATTGAAGGTTGGAAATGATGAAGCCAAGTCCTACTTCTTTGACCTCGGGATACACTGGAACGACCTTACCCCTAAAGACAGGAAAACTTGCCGCTTCGTCCAACGGAACATCCACAAGTTACCGTTTGGAGTGCCGCGGGGCACCGAAGCATTCCCAATTACAATTGTAGAGAGTTTCTACCGTGATATACAGATAGATTCAAACTCTATAATTGCCTACAAAGGGGGCCATTTCGAGAGGGATTTCCTGGCAAACCTCAAGATCCCTTCTGTAAATTTGGAATGCTCCGGCTGTCCCAAAGCCGAAAAACTTTTCGATCAGCTGGTCTGGTTGGAAACTTGTCAAAACCATCTGGAAGCTAATGCTTATCAACATTGTGCAAAAGTTGAAGTGGAAGCTTTTGGCATCTGGCTACAACAGCAATAAAAAAAACAAAAAAAACCCGGTTCTTTTAAGAACCACCAAATTCAAAAAAGAAATCAAACATTATCTCGTTCATTTTTATGATTCATTACGTGTGCGCACAGGTGTGCGCACAGGCTGACGTCACAGGTGTGCGCACAGGCTGACGTCACAGGTGTGCGCACAGGCTGACGTCACAGGTGTGCGCACCCGACCCTGACGTCCGACCCTGTATGTCCGAGGTAATCTACTTCCATGTCACTGTTATTCTGAACTTTGAAGGCGAGAGCTTGTCATATCCAATACAACACGGACACGAATATTGTAAATAACTTAAAATACTCCAAGTCTTTGATGTTAATATGAGTAATATTCGTTCAGATTAATTCAGAAAAAGCTCATTTTCAATGTTTTAGAGCGGAGATGGACCTAATATACAACCACTAGTGGTTGTATATCTGATACAACCACGTGCGGTTTGTATCAGATATATAACCTCCTTCACAGTCATGATTTCTTTTGTGTTTTCTTCATGAATTATTAATGAGTATTTTAAATATATATATCTATATATCTATATATCTATCTATATCTATCTATCTATATATATATATATATATATATATATATATATATATATATATATATATATATATATATATGAATGAATTAATTAGTGAAACTGCACAATCCAAATCTGGGAAATAGTTATATATATATATATATATATATATATATATATATATATATATATAGATTTTCGCTTACCTCAAAAGTCTGCTACAGGCTGTTTCATCTAAAAAAGAATCTTCAGGCAGATGACAATTTTCGAAAACAGGGGGTGCTTATATAGGATATAAGCACCCCCTGTTTTCGAAAATTGTCATCTGCCTGAAGATTCTTTTTTAGATGAAACAGCCTGTAGCAGACTTTTGAGGTAAGCGAAAATCTATATTTGCTCTAACTATATGTTATCGAGCACTCTTTGCGTTTCGTAGACCAAAAACCCACACGTATATATATATATATATATATATATATATATATATATATATATATATATATATATATATATATATAATATTACCAGGATTAAGTCACGTTGGCCTGAAAAACAGAGAAAAATCTTCTGTTTTTCAGGCCAACGTGACTTAACCCTGGTAATATTTGGATTTCAACCGTGGCCGACGCTGTCCTAGAAGCTTTTAACTATATATACATATATATATATATATATATATATATATATTTTCGCTTACCTCAAAAGTCTGCTACAGGCTGTTTCATCTAAAAAGAATCTTCAGGCAGATGACAATTTTCGAAAACAGGGGTGCTTATATCCTTCCTGCTGGGGCGTGGGAGTGTGGGGGCGAAACAATACATGCATTCATGGCTTTCGTTGCGCTGTTTGCGCGGAATTTATTTCGATGACGACATTGACTGATAATTCTGCTCTTTTGTTGAGTAAACAATTCTTGTTTTTATCTTTCAAAATATAAAATTTTTCTTCTAAACATAAATTACATCGTTTTGAACCTCCCGTGTACGAAATAGAATGTTTTAAAATTTGCCAATTAATACTAAAATCCTTATTGTTTTCTTTCAATGCCCAAATATATTTCGAAAGTTCGGTGTCGTTTGCATGCTTTTTATGCTGAAAAGATTTAGTGTGGTTGGCCAATCGCTCTTTGAATGTGGTTGAAGTCATGCCAATGTAATTCTTGATCGCGTTTGTGTTGTTTACTGTGACTGTTGCTTTGTATACTATGTTCCTAGTCATGCATTGTTTTCTAAGTGGACAGTTCGTGTTTTTCCTACAATTGCAACTGCTAGTGTCCTTATCCTGTGGCATGTTATTCCTAGATATGTGTGCATTGTGTTTAGTGATTATTGACTTAACATTGTTCATGCAGCTGTAACTTACTTTGACTGTGTTTCTGTTAAAAATCTTATGGAGCTTGTGGTGTGGTGGGAAGTGCTTGTCAATTAGGTTTAGGAAATTACGTCCTATGTTTGTGCTTACACTCTTGCTAAAAGGTGGGTTGAACCAAGTGATGTTGCGTTGCCTATTCCTGCGTGGTTGCTGTGCTGTGTGTTGAGTGTAGCTAAGATCATGATCAAAGTTGCTGTGCCAAAGTGCGTTCTGATATATGGGTGCAGATTCCTGAAAAACTTGTTCATCTGATGAGAGAAGTGCAATGCGCTTGTTGATTGATGCAGGTAACTGTCTTGTGATGCTTGGTGGGTGGTTAGAGTGCTTATTTATGTAAAGCGGATCGTCATTGGGCTTCCTATAGGGCCTATAAATTCCATTGTTAAGGTCGAAAGTCACATCTAAAAAGTTTACTATGCGTAAATTTGATTCGGCGGTAATTTTTAGGTCAAACTGCTCGAAAATTTTGTGGAGTTCTTTTCTTGTTTTGTCTGCTAAACGTGCTGATTTACTTTTTATAATAGCCAAACCGTCATCTCTATATAGGCCAATGCTTTCTTTGCCAAATTTCTTACTTAGGTGATTTAACCACACTAAATCTTTTCAGCATAAAAAGCATGCAAACGACACCGAACTTTCGAAATATATTTGGGCATTGAAAGAAAACAATAGGGATTTTAGTATTAATTGGCAAATTTTAAAACATTCTATTTCGTACACGGGAGGTTCAAAACGATGTAATTTATGTTTAGAAGAAAAATTTTATATTTTGAAAGATAAAAACAAGAATTGTTTACTCAACAAAAGAGCAGAAATTATCAGTCAATGTCGTCATCGAAATAAATTCCGCGCAAACAGCGCAACGAAAGCCATGAATGCATGTATTGTTTCGCCCCCACACTCCCACGCCCCAGCAGGAAGGATATAAGCACCCCTGTTTTCGAAAATTGTCATCTGCCTGAAGATTCTTTTTAGATGAAACAGCCTGTAGCAGACTTTTGAGGTAAGCGAAAATCTATATTTGCTCTAACTATTTGTTATCGAGCACTCTTTGCGTTTCGTAGACCAAAACCCACACGTATATATATATATATATAAACTTACTATTTCCCAGATTTCATCTCCCTCACTTTTTCTACACGCGTGTAAAATGGACTCCACGCGTGTCGAGATTAGCTACACCCGGCTTGGGGATAAGTTAGTTACCATGTGTATAGTCTACCTGACAACTGATCCATGTTTAAATATTACCAGGGTTAAGTCACGTTGGCCTGAAAAACAGAGAAAAATCTTCTCGATCTGATCCATGTTTGTTGTCTTTACTGTCTTCACTTTGTTAGGGGACCAGGCATTATTATAGGGTGCACTGAGTTGGGAAAATCTTTTAAGTTCAAAAATTTTCATGCCCCACTCTATCAGGCAGTAAAAAATTAATAGCCAGTCCAAATAAGTGCTAAAATCTTCATGGCCCTGCCTTTTTAAATAATGTATTATATAACTGATGTATACAAAAATATCCACAGTGAATTTTACTTTAATAATACAATTGGAGATCTAGTAAATAATCACTTCACAGTTGGGTACTTGGAACAGCAGTCTTAACTACATGGTGGTTGCCTATTGCAGCTTTAATAAAAAGAAAAAGAAAAGTAAATCCCATTAATCTTCCAACAGAGATTTCAGTAGTCTCCCTCGCAGCCGTTGTTAGGGTCGCCGTCCCAAACTCGCTCCCCACCAGCGGCTGCTCACTCGAGCAACACATTCCATTCCCACATCTGACCAATCAGAGCAAGCCTTCCAAAATCTGGAAAGCCGACCTTCACCTTGGCATGTCTTTGCCTCGGTATTTTGATGGCGAGCAAGTGTGTGATTTACGTTCAAAACGTTTAAAATAAAAGATCTTAATCCCTATCAACGGAAAGCAGTTGCCCAATTTGTCCAAGGGAATACTGATGTTTGCAAACTTTCCTACCGAGTGTGGTAAATAGCTGATTTACCAAGCGCCGATACAATCTCAAAGGTTTCTGGCCATGGCCCATGTTATTGTGGTGGTTTCTCCGCTTGTGAAGCTTTTAATATGCAAGAACAAGTAATTCACCCACGAAGTCTTAGGATTTCTTCGGTTAGCTTGAGCAACATTGAAGAAAAGAAATTAAAATACGTAGAAGAAGCAATATTCTCGATCGGTAATTTAATACGCACACCTGAACGTCTGCGAAGGAGACTACCTGGACCTGCTACATTTCGCAAACACTTGCAGCCTTTTCAAAAGTTTTCGTACGCATTTATTGACATGAGCGGCAAGAACATAATTAAAATACCATTCTTCGTAAATTCCGTGAACTTCTAAGCTAAACTACTCGAAATATTAACTTTCAAGTAAACACACTATACTAGTCGCTCTCTTGTTGTTCACCCCGTTTCCGTCGGGCTTGTGTTTACATCTTTTATTTCCCTGACGCTCATAACTTAGGCTCGATTTCCAGCCTTATCTCGACTCGCGGGACTTTACCCGCGTACGAACGGCTGGACGCGTGAGCGGCTTGTTATGTCTGTGACGTAATGCATAATTTTCACACGGCAAAGATATTTTTGTCATTCATCCAACCGACACTATAAACAGAGTCAGTGAACGATAAATCGCAGATGTTTGAAATGGCAGA
This sequence comes from Corallium rubrum, assembly GCA_964035015.1. Lineage (NCBI taxonomy): Eukaryota > Metazoa > Cnidaria > Anthozoa > Scleralcyonacea > Coralliidae > Corallium > Corallium rubrum. The sequence goes on along the minus strand of OZ036007.1, from coordinate 1,120,577 downwards.
AATGCAGCAAAGACACGACTTATAATTTAGTGAGCTTCGTGAACTGAAGCAAGGTGCAATCTTTTCTTATGGACATCTTTAATCAAGAATTAGGCCCGCCATTTCACGAAGACACAAACGGTATTAATGTAAATAAACAATCTAACATTCACCAGGTTCAATTCACGTTTTAGCATCTTCGTCGTTCTATAAATCGTCGCCGAACTCTGCCGTGATTCAAACTGACTTGAGAAACCGCATCAGATCGTCTTCCATGAAAGAAATCAAAGGCCAAATCGCAGTTGTGATTGATTTCGACTTAGGTTTTACGATATCAACAAACTATTGACGCTGACTGAAATATCAGTAATCTTCCTGATCTAGTAATATTAGGTCACGTTGCAAATCGTTTAAAGAAATAATCTTCAAAAGTTTCGAAAATTCGGTCGTACGCCTCACTTATTAGCTTCCATTGACCGCCACTTTGGGCTGTCACGATAATTTATACAAATGTTCAATAATATATGCCTGCTGAAAATGTGCAGGCGCGTTTGTGATTGGTGGAAATTGACAATGACACGCTCACGAGCCCAGCGCGGGTCGCAGCCCGAAATAAGGCTGGACTTCAACGCTTGTTTATCTGCATGTGGTGAAAGAGGATAATCAAAAGAGGATAATCAAAATAGCATTCTTCAAAAATTCGGCGAAGTTCTAAGCTATACTTCTGAAAATATTCGTGATTTCAAGTGCCGTGCGGTACGCAAATAATTTTCAGACTTCGGTAATAATTTGAGCACACCGTCACCGTGTGTCAACACGGCCAACTGAATATTTCTCTGATGCCCACACGCTTCATATTGACTTTGACACACCTTTGTTTGCATGGGCAGAAAGAAAATAGTCAAAACATTATTCTTCGTAAATTTTGTAATGTTCTAAGCTAAACTTTTCGAAATATTAGCTTTCGATTAAACAAGCTTTACAACAACAACGCTTGCCTTCGTCGCTCGCAAAAGGCTGGAGTTTAATTTTAGCAGTGATCATGCTGTAATCTCATTGGTTCATTATACAAAGGGAATGGAATGTGTTGCTCGAGTGAGCAGCCGCTGGTGGGGAGCGAGGTTGGGACGGCGACCCTAACAACGGCTGCGAGGGAGACTAAGATTTCAGCAACTCGTATACAGACAGAAGCCACAATCCTTTTGGTCAGTGCAAAGGATTGCAGCTTTCTTAGCTACTTCATGTTAGGTCCACATAACAGTTTTGGTTTCACCACTTCATGTTTAATAATTAGATAGTTTTGGTTAGGTTTAGGGCCTTACTACAGTACATGTAGCAATAAACAGCAACTGTTACACTAATTTCAAGTGTTGGAAAATAGATCAAATACTAAATAGTATTCTAGAAGCAATACTTGTTTCGGACAGTCCGCGAGTACTGAACTATAAAATTATATTTTGTATTTTGTTACTTATTTTAATTGATTATACTCTGATTCATTTATTGATTTGCATGCGGTAATATGATATATAGGTGTTGATTGATAACAATCCGACAGTTACTGAACAAAATAGGGAGTAAGTCTGTGATAGAGAGAAGTTTGCGTCTGTATGACGGGAGTGCGTCGTTTTAAGCTGTAGAGAACCACTCTTCAGAATGCAATGCATCTTACAAATATATTACGAAATTCTCTACGGCGTTGAGTCATGGTTTACCTATTGGCAACAATACTGATTGTCTCATTTTGTTACTTTTAACAATTTATGAAGATTATAATTCTATATAATATATTAATATTTTCACAGTTATTTAAGGAACTAAGAAACTTCCATTATTAATAGGATGCGTGATTCTTCCATTATTGACCTTTTGTTTCCATTATTGACCGGTTCGAAAACCAGTCAATTTGGTGGTCGTGGCAATTTGTGAATTAAAATGGCATAACACAAAAATACCACAATATATCATTTGAATCGTTTTTACCTCTACTATCAGGGGCGGATCTAGGAATTTTGATACCTTAGTCAAAAGCCCATATTTCTAGGGGGGTCCGGGGGCATGCCCCCCCGAAAAAATTTTGAAATTTGGATCTCTGAAATGGCATTTCCTGCATTCTGACAGCACAGTTGAGCAAAATTTTAAATGTTTTAAAACATGTTTTTAATGGACATTTTATCATTTTCAAGAAACATTTTATCTAAATTGACTTTGATATGTTCTTGGCTTAGAAACCTTGTGATAGTTTGCAAGTGTGTAAGGCTAAGTTTTCCAGGAATGAGGGTGGGGAAATCCAATAAACAGTAGAGAGAGAGAGATATGTGGTCACATTCTAATATAAAAAAGTTCGCTGTTTTGCTCTATGTCAAAGTTCATCAGTATGCCTAGGAAACACCAGTTACATTGTTTCTGCAGTCAGTGAATCCAACATGGACAGCCTGACCAACATGCAAGTGAAGGTCTAGCTGAATTTAACATTCTGCATAACCCAGAGCAAGGTGGGCTACCTTCCATAGCTGTTGAGCCCCACCTACCCAGAGCTGTCTGGCTTTCAAATGCCTCATACTTGCCTTTTCAGACAATGTCTGGTTAGTAGGAGTCAGGAGAAGCTTTTGTTAATGACCATAATGGACATTACATGGACATAGACATAGAGAAACTCAACTCTCTACATCATCCCGATCATTCTAACCCCCATCTAATATTCCACTACCCATCCCCCTACTATCCCATGTTACTATGAGCTGTCTGGTTTTCAGGCACCAGCAACCCAATTTCAATTCCTGTCCAATGCAATTATCAGATTAACATTTCATAATAGCCACATGTGAGAAGAATGCTTACTTGATGTATAACGATAATACATGGAAATTTGTAGAAATGTCATGTAGATATTTATTGCTTAGCTTTTAATCTGTTTCCCCAGGCCCAAACCTTATTACTTATAAGTTTAAAAGTTATATGTTATTACTTATAATACTGTGTGTTATATATTAGACAATTAACTGACTTGTAATATGAACTGAGGACGAATGTATTATGTAATGAGTATCTAGAATTGAAACACTAAGTAGTGTTTATAGTATTACATGAAGCATTTAATAGCATTGGTTTATACCAGTGTGCTCAAGTGCTCAACGCAGATTATGCTAATATGGAACGGATATCAACAATGATGACAAAAGAATAACATCGATATTGAATCCATATTGATGAACTACTGTACCTATAAGCTTACCTTAGAGCGACATATGGCTTACTCTAGTTTGTCCGCCTTCATGTGTTGGGTCTTCTTTCCATCCTTGTATAAGGAGTTAACACGAAACTTCGCATGAAGCTTCCAATCCGAGAGGATAGCACAAGCTTGGATTTTCGAAGACAAATCGCAATAGATTTGTCACAATAACTCATCGTTATTACTCTTCAGGGCGCTCTGCACACGTTCTAAGACGTTTGTCGAAGCCATGACATCAAAGCCCGCGTGTAATCTCTGTTCTTGCTGCAGCTTCATGCGGCGGATTGCGGCCAAGATTTAGTTTCTAGCCAATCAAAATCTTGCCTGCGTTAAAAATATTTACTTCCGACGTAATTGCATTTACTTCCGACGTAATTCCAATGGCTTTGACCAATCAGCGCTCATGATTCCGACGTATTTCGGCCATTTTGACGTGGATAAACGTGCCGGTCGGCGACCACTTCCCTTGTAAATAATTATTCACTCTGAAGATGTTGCAGGATTAGCAACGAAACGTTAGTTTTAATAAAAATTTGAAATAACTCATGTCTCTTTCAATATGGGGCTTTTTAAAATTATATGCTGGGCTTTAATATTCCTGACAAGATTACGCTTTCCGCCTGGTTCGTCTATTGTTACCTCATACGGTTCTAGTACCAAGCTAAGCCTGCTTTGCAGGTTACGGGGCCGATAGCGGCCACAGTCGCCACAGAATAACTTGTGCGGTGTCTGACGAGGGCTCTAGAAATTATGAAATTATTCTCCAGCAAAGAATAAACCGTATCTTGCCAAATACGTTAAAAATTGGAAAATCAGAAGAAACCCTTAAATTTTCCCATCTCAGATTTTTTACCTTAGTCGCTTGACGTGTTTGACGTATATTAAATCCGCCCCTGACTATGCAAATTTTGGGGTTTTGGGTCTTGTCAGACATCCCATTTTGCAAATTCTGCTAATTTATGCTAAATATTATTTAAAATATTGTTATAATCTATAACAAAATGTTAAATATTTAAACAATAAAGGACGTTAGCACCAAAGTTTAGGGGAAGTAAAATGAAAAGCACCATTTCACAAATTCAAATTGAAAAAATTAAAGCAATATAATAAAACGCGAATATTTTTTTGATTTTTTAAGATTTTCCATTGGGGCCCCCCATGGTCCGTCATATATACTTATTTTGGAAATTTACAAATTAAAACAGAATTATACAAGAACATACGACTATAATACGTCATTAAGATAGTTTTTAAGTCAGCTATTCAGATTTGTGTTATTTTACGTGATATTTATTCCTGTTTGCCATTACAATAGGCCGTCGGCTGAGGGTCGAAAAGTGCTCTAGAAAAGATTTTTTCGGCACATGTTTCTAATCTAAAGGAACTTCACATATTCTGGTAGAGTAAAGCACGCTGAATCCAAATCTAAAAAGTTCCTGCCATTTCCTCCTGTAGTTTTTGAGAATTTCGCGATCAAAATCTTCAAAATTACAGGTTTCGAAATCGCTTAAAAATAAAATAACATACCTCCAAAGGCTCATTCCTAATACCCAGTCTTCACGCGCCATATAGTGTCACAATGGTGTCATGTTAAAAACGTAATTTCCGGTTCCTTTTGGGCAATGTGATTTTGTAATGGAGGTAAATACACGATATTCCCTTCGATTTTCTGTATATCTCACTAATATATATGTCAGCGAAGGCTGCGATCATGCTGATATGTGTGTTGAGATATTTAATAGCAACATCTAGCCTTCCAAGAGTATGAACTGAATGTGAATTTCTTATTATCAGGTAAGTCAAGAGCAAAATATATCGAAACTTTAACTGGTGCTACGAAATACATCTTCTGAATGTTTTGAATCCTTTGAATATCTACAATAAACAAGTAAATATCTGATTAGAATACTCACCTCTCTGCTGTACGTAGATTTAAATTTCTATACATATTCATCATCATCATCATCATCATAGTCCATTTCTTCATCACCAATTTCACCATCAATTAACTCTGATTCCATTTCATTAAGTTCTTGCTCTTCTGCATTCTCACAGCTATTGCATTGACAAAGTTCTGTACATTTGAGGTTTCCTTTGTGACATGAAAACCTTCTTGTTTGCCAACCCTTTTTGCATTTGCAACAAACATATTCTAAAATACTGTCAGGAGCAGGCTCTAGTGTCCCCCAGGTAATTGCTAATTCATCTTACTCAAGTTTCCAACCATAGCCTACAGGTGATGGTGCTGCTACAATAGGAATGGTAGAATGCTTGCGTATGTAGCTCTCAAAGGTCACTCTCAGAATGTGCTGTTGTAAACTGTCTGAGTTGGGTGTTAGTGATTCCTCAGTAACCTTTCCAAGTTTGAACATTCTGTAACGGGCATTGTTGATATCAGTAGCATCTTGTTGACCATAAAGGCAGCAAACATATTGCTCCAGGAGAGTGGCGATATTGTCTGGCACATGTATGTCTTCTCCAAGTGTCTCAAATGCTTGGCAAAATTCTGGCCACTCCAAGTGACTGTGCTTTGCCCTTACCAAAGAAAGCACTTGTTGAATCAGATCCTAGATAAAAATTATATTTATTAAAATATATAAAACACTTAACTAGTGTGTTTAAGTAGCACATAATTGTATTGATCTTAACAGCCTGTAACTATAGAAAAGTATTTCAATGTTTTGAGCATAGGCCCTGGCCTTTAAGGAAATAAGGCTTGAAATGTTGAAATGGATATAGCTTTCTCACATATAAAAAGTGAGTCTGGGTGCAGTTACCCATTTCATCCTGGAAGTAAAATTTCACTTTTTATTGGTAAGGAAACTCTATTCAGTGTATTAATTTAATTTTACAACCATTAGCACATTTTAGCTATTTTACCAGTAAAAATATGGAATGGGATAATTGCTTTGCACCATCTAGGGCCAAGATAAGAAAAATGCTACCACTATCAGTCAAATGGTGATGCTGTTCCTTTCAACGAAATTCCTGAGTTAGAATGTGACCACGAAGAGGCGGATACCAAAATGTTTGTTCATGCACAACATGCTGCAACATCAACTGATAATATCGTCATCAAGAGCCCAGACACTGATGTGTTTGTTATTGCATTAGCATGTCAAGCCACCATACCTGCCAGGCTCATACTCGATACAGGAACTGGAAACAACCGAAGAAGAATTGACATTGCCCAAGTTGCTGCTTATCTTGGCCCTAGATCGTGCAAAGCAATTATCCCATTCCATATTTTTACTGGTAAAATAGCAGTTGTCATATAAAATGTGCTAATGGTTGTAAAATTAAATTAATACACTGAGTAGAGTTTCCTTACCAATAAAAAGTGAAATTTTACTTCCAGGACCAAATGGGTAACTGCACCCAGACTCACTTTTTATAGGTGAGAAAGCTATATCCATTTCAACATTTCAAGCCTTATTTCCTTAAAGGCCAGGGCCTATGCTCAAAACATTGAAATACTTTTCTATAGTTACAGGCTGTTAAGATCAATACAATTATGTGCTACTTAAACACACTAGTTAAGTGTTTTATATATTTTAATAAATATAATTTTTATCTAGGATCTGATTCAACAAGTGCTCTCTTTGATAAGGGCAAAGCACGGTCACTTGGAGTGGCCAGAAGCAAAAATGAATTTTGCCAAGCATTTGAGACACTTGGAGAAGACATACATGTGCCAGACAATATCGCCACTCTCCTGGAGCAATATGTTTGCTGCCTTTATGGTCAACAAGATGCTACTGATGTCAACAGTGCCCGTTACAGAATGTTCAAACTTGGAAAGGTTACTGAGGAATCACTACCACCCAACTCAGACAGTTTACAACAGCACATTCTGAGAGTGACCTTTGAGAGCTACATACGCAAGCATTCTACCATTCCTATTGTAGCAGCACCATCACCTGTAGGCTATGGTTGGAAACTTGAGTAAGATGAATTAGCAATTACCTGGGGGACACTAGAGCCTGCTCCTGACAGTATTTTAGAAAATGTTTGTTGCAAATGCAAAGAAGGTTGCCAAACAAGAAGGTGTTCATGTCACAAAGCAAACCTCAAATGTACAGAACTTTGTCAATGCAATAGCTGTGAGAATACAGAAGAGCAAGAACTTAATGAAATGGAATCAGAGTTAATTGATGGTGAAATTGTGATGATGATGATGATGATGAATATGTATAGAAATTTAAATCTACGTACAGCAGAGAGGTGAGTATTCTAATCAGATATTTACTTGTTTATTGTAGATATTCAAAGGATGCAAAAGATTCAGAAGATGTATTTCGTAGCACCAATTAAAGTTTCGATATATTTTGTTCTTGACTTACCTGATAATAAGAAATTCACATTCAGTTCATGCTCTTGGAAGGCTAGATGTTGCTATTAAATATCTCAACACCCATATCAGCATGATCGCAGCCTTCGCAGGCATATATATTAGTGAGATATACAGAAAATCGAAGGGAATATCGTGTATTTACCTCCATTACAAAATCACATTGCCCAAAAGGAACCGGAAATTACGTTTTTAGCATGACACCATTGTGACACTATATGGCGCGTGAAGACTGGGTATTAGGAATGAGCCTTTGGAGGTATGTTATTTCATTTTTAAGCGATTTCGAAACCTGTAATTTTGAAGATTTTGATCGCGAAATTCTCAAAAACTACAGGAGGAAATGGCAGGAACTTTTTAGATTTGGATTCAGCGTGCTTTACTCTACCAGAATATGTGAAGTTCCTTTAGATTAGAAACATGTGCTAGTGAAGTGAAGCTTTTCGACCCTCAGCCGACGGCCTACAACGCCGACAAGTCTAGGCAAATTTTGTTCGATAATTGGCTGATCGGCCGAGATGAGTTTCGTCATATTTTACCAAATTATTGCTAATCTACGAAATAAATACAACAAACAAATGCTTATACTTACTTTAGGAGTTGTTACAGCAAAAAATTTGGTTGGTTTCGCTTATATATTGACCAAAAAAAGCCATTTTCTTCTTGTTGATTCGCAACGTGACGTTGCGACCTGATTTCGAGACCTCGCTCGGAGCTCGGGTTACTCATCATACCATTATAAAGGTCTCATTTTAAAAAGGGATCACTCAGGATCATTTTAAGCCCAAGTCACAACAAATCGAAGTGACACAGCATAAAGACTGATTTCCAGTCAGTGGAATTTTGCGAGCGGACGGAATTTTTCTTTGTCTTTTGTGCCCTGAATTAGATTAGTTCCGCTCGAGTGCTCACAAGACAAAGAAAAATTCCGCCCGCTTGCAATATTCCACTGACTGGAAATCAGCCTTATAGGATAAGGGCGCTATATCAACCAGAAGTCCAACTCGCGGAAAAAAAGTGTCCCATTATTTTTATGCGCATGCGCTAGTCAGCCATATTGAAAGTAAGTGCCCCTGGAAAATTAGCTTTCTCGTCTTGCGACCCTCGGGCTCCTGTCACAGTGCTCCTGTAGTCAATTACTCTTGGTCGTCTTGCACTCTCCTCCGCAGAGGCTTTTCTTTGGCTACTTTTAGCTATATTTACCACTGAATTACGTCCTTTGCCCCCGTCCTCCCCCCAGCTCCGTTTCCCGCCCTCATATATCCTCCACTATCCCTAGTTATCCATTACTAATAATTCAGTGGTAAATATAGCTAAAAGTAGCCAAAGAAAAGCCTCTGCGGAGGAGAGTGGTGGTCTTGTGACCTTTTAATTAACTTCATATTGTTATCTATATATATAAATAATATTTAGTTAAGTAAATAAGTAATTTACTTCAGAAAACGTTTCTTTGGAGATAAAATTCTTTGACCATGAGGTTACTAAAACTTCAGTATGCGCATACTACGGGTAAAAGTCCGTGGCAAAAAGTCCTGTACTCACGAAGCTGAGTTTTACATTTCTCGATTATGCCGACACATTTGTTTTATTATAGAAGAAGATGGCTAAAATTTTCGGAACTACGCATTGTTGAAATACATCGGGTACGTATGTTGTTAGAAATTTTATTATCTTTCATTCGGTATTTTGTTCAAATCATAGCATTACCTGTAACTTTTTAAAATGTTCAAAATGTTCTGACCATTGACCACAAAAGTTTTAATATTTTTTCAACCAAAAACGTTTTCAACTTCAACTAGAAATCTGCAAATTTTTCCACTCCTTTCATATTTGAATTAGCTTCTGTTCAAGAAATATCTTAGGTTCATGCCAGAAGTCTTTCTGAGGTTATAGCAAACACCAAAACAACAAAAGGCAAATCAAACTTAAGAAATTCATCCATTTCAGACGGTCCACATAAAAATAATGATGTTTTTTTCATATTTTAAAATACTTCCCAGCAAGAATGTTAAAAGTTCTGACATGAATAGCACTTGACAGTACCCTTTGTTTAATATCTTGTTCAGGGGTGTGCGTTTAGTATTTAAAAACAAAATCCAAAATTCTATAACACTTGTGAGGAGTCCACTTCCCATTATATAATTCTTATTTTACAAACAATGGTGAGAACATTTTGAACATTTTAAAAAGTTACAGGTAACACTAAAATTTGAATTATATACCAAATGAAAGCTTATAAAATTTCTAACAACATACGTACCCGATGTATTTCAACAATGCATAGTTCCGAAATTGTTAGCAATCTTTTTCTATAAACAAATGTGTTGGCAAAATCAAGAAATGTAAAAGCCACTTCATGAGTGCAGGACTTTTTTGCCACAGACTTTTACCCGTAGTATCCGCACACTGAAGTTTTAATAAGGTCGTGGTCAAAGAATTCTAGAGGGATAATTTCCCAGGGGCACTTACTTTCAAAATGGCTGACCGGGTCGTGAGGCCGACATTTCCCGAGGACGCTTACATCAAAGGTGCCGACAGTGAGTTGGACTTCTGGTTGATCCTTATTCTGTGGAAGTGATCCATTACTGGTAGGGGATGTCTCTAGGGCTGGACCAGAATGAGTTAATCTACCAATAATTATTTACTGTACATATCAATGTAACATTCAAATTCAATATAAAATTGTTGCTGCTTAAACTTTTGATATACAACCACCAAGAGAGCAAAAAAGCAGGCAATTCTTGGGATTTAAGACAAGTGTGATGGTGTACATTGGCACACATTCGCACTGGAAATGAGATATTTTCAGGGATATGGCATACATATTAAATGGAAAATGGTAATGGGCCCCCCACCCATGTGCAATTCTCAGGAAGAGGTGGATGGGAAACCAAAGTCTAATTTGGAGTGGCCTATAGTGATTTTATAAAATGTACAGTAGCTGTCTCCAGAACATTAATAGTTCAAATGTACTTTACAGGTCTTGACTAATTTTTGTGATGCATCTTTTTTGAACTTAAATATTTCATAGCCCATATACAAATGAAATAACAACAAAAATTTTCATGATGACCAGGGGTCAATTTACCCAACCAGTACACCCCATAAATAATGACTGGTCCCTTATCCTGTATGGAATGAAGATAGCGTGTGCCGGACATGTCCGGTGCATGAAGTGATCTTCCGGTGCATGGATTGCTGCATAAAATGACTAAAATCTGCAACTAAAGTTTTTTTTGGTGCATAAAAGGTTAGAAGCAAGTCCAACCTTTATTCCTTTAGCACCATTTTAACTTAGCAGCACAAGACTTTGAGAATTTTTGGTGCATAATTGGTTGGATGATTTTAGCCATCCGGCGCAAAACACTTGAACATTCCACACAGGTCCCTTATTGTTCAGGTTTTACCTATTGCCTGTTGTTTTGATGTAGTGGTCAACCAAGGTTAGCTGGCAATATTTGCAGAATGCAAACATCTTTTACTCGTAAACTCCACCCAGATTTTAAAACACAACAAAAGAGCAATCACCAACTCCCAAAAAAAGAAAATGGCATCCAAATATAGAAAGGCTCTTTTTGGACAACGTTTCCATTTCCAGATTTCCTTTCCATAAAGACCATAATTAATGTTTTCCTAGGACACAAATAAACACTTTAAAAGCTTTCAGGTGGCCTTCCAAAGTGCGTGCTTGTTCCTGTGGTGTGTAGTAATACAACATCCAACCATTTTCCAAAGCATTCCGTCAAGCTCGTGTTATGCTTCAATTCACGAGTCCATCCCGACCATCCTTAATCCTTCCAGTTTAGTGCGAAAGAAACTTCCTTTGCTTTTCTCGACGACGTTTTAGTATTCGACGACCAGCTTTAGTTCGTAGTCGCGCAAGAAAGCCATGCTTTCTTTTTCGTTGTAAATTATTTGCCTGATATTCCTTGCCATATCGAACCCAACGCACAAGAGAAACCGAACAAGATGGCGGCGGTGTCAGCGAAGGTCGAATGAAGCTATTAAGAGCAATATATTTTGGCAGAATACTTACGCCAAACGACGCGAAATTCCTAAGGAGGCCAACTTTTTGAAATATCCAACTCATAGTACGAGTAATTCAGACTTCTTCCTTTTCCAAACTTAACGAATATTCGAATAACAGAATATAAACTTTCCAAAAGCGAACAATTTGGATTTGGGATTTTGTGGTCAGTGTGGAGACCTGTGGAGACTGGAGAGGAGGTTGAGTCAAGTGATTGAAAGCACTGCAGGTCGTCGTGCCTCTCTTGAACCTTCTTCTAAAAGAAGTCGGTCGTCCAAGTTGTTACCATGTGTTTCAAAACGAATTGTGAAAAATGTGGCAAAGTTACATGGAAAGGTAGGCAATAGAATGTTTTAGAATACGTTGAACCATTTTATAGATTGTCAAAATCTATATTTATCTTTCTTGGTAGAGCTTCAAACAAAAATGCTTCGTGGCCCAAATGATATTCCTGTCAGTAATGATATGCCCGTAATATTCCTGCCCAAATGATACCAAACATTAAAGAGATATAGGAACAAGATTGTACTTGAAGTAAATTGTTACAGTTTAGCCACAAGCTAGTGTGAACTGATATAAATTGGTAACTGTTATACGTTGCGATTTTTCTTGCACTTCCTACAAATTTTATAGTAATTTACCCATTAAAAAAAAAATCGCAAGTTGCCTAGAGGGATCAGGGTGTTACACGCAAACACATGTTCCTCGAATTATTGAATATCATTACTGTATGTCATTGTCATCAATGTTAAGCCTGAGGGGACAGGCAAGGGGTGGGGATTTTCAATTTTGACATTTTCCATAAAAAATTGTAAAAATCCACACCCTGTGGACACCACCATTAGTCAAAAAACAGTACTATTCCCCACCTGGGGAAATTCATGTTGGTCAAATCACTGGTGCCGATTCCCAAAGCGTTAACCTGCAAGATGCTATATTTCAGTAAAAAGACTAATTCCCTGTGACAACATGCAGTTTACACAGTACACAAGCTGAGAGAACCATCACTTTCAGTCTCAACTTCCACTACTCCTTCATCCTGCATGGCAATGCAAATTTGCACAAAACACTAGCAAAGAAAGTTTAATAAGAAACCCTTTCAAATTGACATGGTTTACATCTCGGTTTACATTATTTTTAATAATACCAAAGTATTATTTATGAATTACTGTATGTATGGTATGCTAATACTTTAAGTCCAAAACTGGCAAAGTCAGACAGAATAGTAAAGTAAAAGGAAATTTCCTTACAAGCTGTAAGTTGATGCATAAAAATGAGGATTATTTCTTGAGATGCTGTAAACGCTTACAATATACCTTTTCTTCTTCCAAAGAAGCCATCTGGTGATCGAATTAACTCGTTCCCATGCTTTTGCGTGTCTGTTAATACTGCTCCAGCTGGGTTCTGACCATTTCAAATATCCACACCCCAGGGTGATCTTGTGACATCAAAATCCTCACCATCAGGACAGCAGTGTTAGTCAAATACCCCCTGTTTGCCCACCCACTGCCTCCTCGGGCTTAACATTGATAGGTGCATTACACCTGCATGATTGGCTAGCTTTGAAAAGAATTGTGTTGCAAGTTGCAGGAAGGGTGTTACACTATTCAGCAACTTGTGAACTTTGTTCAGTTGCAAGTTGCAGCCAAAAATAGAACCCATCCAACTTTTCTTGCAACTTCCAATAATCAAAAATAACAAAATCGCAAGTTGCTACAGGCTGTTACACAATGTGATTTTTTTTGCTACTTGCAACATTGAGTGATTTGTTGCAAGTTGCAAGAAAAATTGCATGGTGTAACAGCACCTTTAATGACTTCATTATCAGCAAAAAAATGTAATATGTGTACTTTTCTTTGTCTTCTGTCACTAGCCCCCACCATTGCATAGCTTGTTGACCTTTTCCAAGTATAGAATACACAATTTTCACCCTTTCACATCAATTTCTTTTTAATTTTTCTTTTGAATTCTTTTCAATTATGTTTGTCTTAGCTTAATTGTATAATATTTTCAATAAAATTCAAAAGGCTGAAAATGACATCAATGGCAGAAAATGATGTACTCTCTACTTATTAAAAGGGTCTATATGAGCATTAACAGTAATTTAGCCTATTGAAAGGGGCTATAGAGCAAGGTGAAAAGTACCCTAGTGTTAACCAGTTTGGATAAGTTACTCTATCTACATACTGGGACCATTTCCCTAAACTGGTTTGACATGTTTTAACAATTACCCTGGTTTAAATTAAATTCTGATCAGCTGATTCAAGCATGGAAGTGAGATTCTCAACTGATTTGACTAGGCTCTTCCTTTCTCTCACTTCTCCTCAGGAGCCTCTGGAACCAGGATAGGTGAAAAGGTGGTAAACTGCAAAAAAATAATTTTGATAATGAAATACAGTATTGATGTTTTGAGTGGAGCCCTTTATCAGCATCAACATTTTACTCTGATGATGATCAAGCCTCTGCTTGAAATGTCAGTATTTTATTATCAAAACTAATTTCAGCAGTTTACCACCTTTTCACTTTACTCTATCTAAAACACTGCCTAAGCAGCACTCTACAGTTTTACCCTCTCTACATGTATACTCAGTTTAAGATTTCCAATCAGATTCGCTTGTGACCATTGTACATATATATCCTTTTAGGATGTGGAAAACATGTTGAACAAGTTATGAAAGATGTTCCTGAAGCTGATCGATGTGTTTGTCCAAGAGGATAACAAAAGTATTGTGTAAAAGACAATCTACAACAGTATGGAAGAAATGCAGGAATGTTGCTATTAAAGACCTGTAATATAGTACATTATTTTCATGACTTACAGTCTCTAATCAATATTGTATTATGATTACAGTATTATAGACAATTCATCAAATTTGTGGAGCCTTTTTCAGTTTTTTAGTATGGATTATGGGTACCAACACCACAGCAGTGTGCCCATGGCACATGCGCCCCCTTAGGATGCTGTTACTGCACCCCTTTCCCGTTGTATAATATTATATTTGATATCTAGTGCAATTCCTAATTAAAAAATCGATTTTGTATTTATAGTCGTTTTACGTTTTAATCAGTATGGTAAAGCTAATAGTATATTACAATTAAATAATATTTTAGTACGCTTCACACAGCTGACAGCCTGACATGAAGTACCGGTAGTCACCTAATAATAATGGTACACACAATGTGAGTTGATTTGTCCATGTATGATGACATGTCATGATGTATACCTTGCATGTTATGGTGTATTCCTATTTATACAATAATAATTTGAATAGTACGTGCGTTTTCATTGGTCGATAGTCATGATCTATAAAAGGACAGATGCACAGATTACGTCACTGACGTGGTCTGATTTCTCTAAACCAATCACAGATCTCACTGCAACACCATGAGCCAATGACGTTGCTTGATTTGTATAGATCATGGATCACGTCAGATGAAGTGATTTATCTTTTTCAATGCCCCAGAAATTCGCCGGAAAAATTTAATAAGTCCGTTGAAACATAATTTTTCTATTTTTTATTGTATAAAACAAATAGATTCCATTTTTTTGGTGTCTGTTCAGTTATAGATGCACAGAGGACGTCACAACGTGGTAAGAACATCAGTGACCTACTCGACTGCGTCTCGTGGGCCACTTTTTTGTTCTTACCACGTTGTGACATCATCTGTGCATCTATAACTGAACAGACAACGGCAAAATGGAATCTATTTGTTAAATAAATTGAGTATGTTTGAATATTTTGTTTGTTACACTGTATTTTATATCCTTCAAACTCTTTCAACCCCCACCCCCCAAAATACAGGAAATGCTATTTCAGAGACTGTAAAATTCAAAATTTCTCGGGGGAGCTTGCCCCCAGACCCCTTAGAAGTTGCTCGCGCCTTCGGCGCCCCTTGCCCCACACGTAGTAAGTATTACCTGTTTTTTCCCTCTTGTTAAATATTCTGAAAGAAACCCTGACAAGGCCCCTCTCCCTAATGGCACTGCCCCTAATACGAAGCCAGTCCGACTCTGCACCACAGCTACTTTTTAAATACAAAACAAGCATTTTATATAGTATATTATAAGTAATATTGGGCATTTCACTCGATTACATAGCATGTTCTGTTATAATCGTTATGTTTAGGGTTTAGTTACGATTGATATTAGAGACTTTGGCATTATAAATATGTGGGTCGTTAATAATGTTAGATCACGTGATTGATTATAGGATTATTAAATATAGGGTAACAAATAGTGACAATCATTGTACATCGAGTTGTGATTCGGGTTGATTTCAATAAACGATTTATATTCTTTATAAAATGGCGCCCAACGTGGGGCACTATATCAACGAGGTATAGTTTAGAACCCAAACTGCGACATTATGTCGGTGAACGAAAATCTACAACGATTACGAGCTATTCGAAGAGGACATCGAGGTGTGACCACGAAAAACGACAAACGAAGTAAACGAAATACTGGCGTGTGCGTCGACTACGCCTTTGGAAAACGCAGCACTAATGCGACTCAATGTTCTCAAATACCAACTCGATGGAAAGCTGAAAACGCTGAGTGAACTGGACGAGAAAATATTAAACGAGATTAAAATCGAGGACATTGACAAGGAAATCGAGGAATCAGAAACAATCTCAGTTAAAGTAACCGAAGCTAAGGAGAAAATCGAAACAATGACGAGAACCCAAGCAACGACCCAAAATTCCGAAATACCGAGTCAAGTCATTACGAGCGAACAAGGAGCCTCGGTTACAGCCAGTCAAGCAAGAACGAGATTACCGAAATTGAATCTTCCACGTTTTAAGGGCGATATAACGAAATGGAATATGTTTTGGGACTGCTTTAACTCCGCAGTACATTCGAACGACGCACTATCGACAATCGACAAGTTCAATTATACTTAAACTCACTCTTGGAAGGACCAGCAGCTCGAGCGATTCAGGGCCTTACACTCACCGAGACGAACTACCAGTCCGCTACAGAACTTCTAAAGGAAAGATTCGGGAAGACACAGAATGAACTATTGCGCGTACGATAAATTAAGCGTTCATGTTCGTGGTTTAGCTTCGTTAGGCATTTCGTCAGAGCAATATGGTAGTCTCCTGATTCCCATTATTATGTCTAAACTACCCAGTGAAAGAGAAGCGAAGGGGGAGGTTTGGGAAATCGACAATTTGTTGGATATTTTACGACTAGAAACGGAGGCAAGAGAGGCGAGTGAGCGGTTTAAGGTTGGG
The DNA here is from genome assembly GCA_964035015.1 of Corallium rubrum. NCBI lineage: Eukaryota > Metazoa > Cnidaria > Anthozoa > Scleralcyonacea > Coralliidae > Corallium > Corallium rubrum. Next base: position 1,103,753 of record OZ036007.1, on the reverse strand, counting down.
GAACGTCCAAAGCCATCCGAATCCCCTCCCAGAAGGTTTACACCATCGACGAGTCGCACTTTAGTGAGCAACGAAGGAAGGAATGAAAGAGATTTTAAAATTAGATGCGCCTACTGCAACGCACCGCATTATTCGGCCTCTTGTAATGCAATAACATGTCCGACCAAGAGAAAGGAAATCTTATTAGAGGCAAGGAGATGTTTCAAATGCCTAAGACAAGGTCACAAGATTAAGGACTGCCGAAGCACTAAGAACTGTCGCAATTGTAGCGGCCGTCATCACCAATCGATATGTAGCAAGCGGCAGTTTGAGAAGAGTAAGCAAGAAATGCCAGAAGAGAGTAATGAGAAGGGTAACGATAACAACGAAGAATGTAAGGAATGTAGTACTACGGCGAGCACAGTCACAGCTGCATCTCAAGTGACTAAGAAGCTAGTTCTTCAAACCGCGCGAGCCATAGCGACAAATGAAGATGGTACGAAGTCGACTACAGTACGAATGCTGACAACGGTATAGCCAAAGATCTTACATTACTGATGGTTTGCGGTCAAGATTGCGCCTCAGCCCACTGAAATCTGAAACGCTGCATTTGAACACCTTTGGCGACAATAAGTACCAAAGGAAAAGCTGCCAAGTTTTCAATTTGAATTTACGTAATCGAGTAGGCGATGACATTCAGATTTCCGTTCTTAATTTCCCAGTTATTTGCTCACCGTTGCCCACAGGGATTAATCTGCACGATTACCCTCATCTCAAGGGTTTAGAGTTAGCAGATTTTGATGAAAGTAACAATCAAGATTCTATCGATGTTCTTTATGGGGTGCCATATCCGCCAAAATTACATTTTTACGACATTAGTCAGCCATTTGCGCATTATTCAGCCCTATTTGTACATTAGCCAACCATTTTTTCTCATTATTCAACCCTGTTTTAACATTAGCCAGCTATTTCTCCATTATTCAGTCCTGTTTTAACATTAGCCAGCCGTTCTTGCTTATTATTCAGCCTTGTTTGTAACATTAGCCAGCTATCTCTCAATTATTCAGCCCCGTTTGTAACATTAGCCAGCTATTTTCTGATTATTCAGCGTAAGTTGTAACATTAGCCAGCTATTTTCTCATTATTCAGCGTAAGTTGTAACATTAGCCAGCTATTTTCTGATTATTCAGTGTAAGTTGTAACATTAGCCAGCTATTTTCTCATTATTCAGCACAAGTTGTAACATTAGCCAGCTATTTTCTCATTATTCAGCACAAGTTGTAACATTAGCCAGCTATTTTCTGATTATTCAGCCCGTTTGTAACATTAGCCAGCTATTTTCTGATTATTCAGCCCCGTTTGTAACATTAGCCAGCTATTTTCTGATTATTCAGCCCCGTTTGTAACATTAGCCAGCTATTTTCTGATTATTCAGCGTAAGTTGTAACATTAGCCAGCTATTTTCTCATTATTCAGCGTAAGTTGTAACATTAGCCAGCTATTTTCTCATTATTCAGCGTAAGTTGTAACATTAGCCAGCTATTTTCTCATTATTCAGCGTAAGTTGTAACATTAGCCAGCTATTTTCTCATTATTCAGCACAAGTTGTAACATTAGCCAGCTATTTTCTCATTATTCAGCGTAAGTTGTAACATTAGCCAGCTATTTTCTCATTATTCAGCACAAGTTGTAACATTAGCCAGCTCTTTTCTTATTATTCAGCATAAGTTGTATAGCCAGCTGGTATTATTTGACAGGTTTTCTTAACAAGAGAAATATGAGAAGTATAACAAAGCGAAATTTTTATAAAGGTTTATGTGTAGTTAATGGGAACCACATTGGAGTTTTAGTCGTGTAATGTTGTATGACAAGGGAGAATTTGAAAGAAGGGCACAATTAGCCTCCGGCTATGTTGCGTATGAAAGGCGACACGGAACATGCTGTTGACAATGTTTGAGAATGTCAGTAGTGTCTTGGATGTAGGAGGGTACGTGGGGGATGAGTGAGTAAAGGGCTATACACATGGAAAATTAAGAGCTTGTAGTCAACTGGCATAAGAATTTGCTCTCTTTAACTATAAGCTTTACATGTGGTGTTTAGGAATGTCACTGTCAGTCACAGTAAAACTACACAATGTGGCGAGCTTGAAAAGCTCTCTCCTTTCGCTACGGGGTTATCACAATTTTTTATAAGTTTGAGTGTAGTTAATGGGAACCACAAAGGAGTTTTAGTCGTGTAATGTTGAAGAATGAGGGAGAGATTAGAAGGGAATTTGAATCAAAAGCGCAATTAGCCTCCGGCTATGTTGCGTATGAAAGGCGACACGGAACACGCTGTTGGATATGCAGTGTAAAAATACTGTTTAAGAATCATGAGAAAACATCAGAAAAAGAATTAAGGATTTGTAACGTATAGTATAGTGCAATCAGGATCTTAGGACACAACCCTGGACGCGTTTCGACCTTCTGGTGGTCTCATCAGCAGGGATTTGGGGTTGGGAGTCAATGTAAATATCAAGTCAATTGTTGGAAGATAAATAATAACGCTATCAACACAATAATATTAGAGGAGAATAAAAGTGAGTGCTTACCAAACTTGTTGTGTGTTTTAGGTAGTCCAACGCATTTGAAAATCTTGGAGTAGAGTAGGAAGGTAGCAGTGTGTAGAGTTCTCGTAGCAGTTTAGTAGGAGAAACAAAGAATCTTTGTCAGTCTTCGGATATGTAATGAGGGTGTCCGTATGTAAGAGAAGGGTTAAGTAGTGTTACGTCATTCCACACCTTATGGAACTGCGCCTAACCACCAACTAAACCACCCCACTTGCACTCACACGACAACCCACAACTCACCCCTTAACACAACAGCAACAACCAACAACAACATGACCACTGACCCTGTCAGTGATGGTGCCTCTACTAGTGGAACTACCTGCACTAACCAAAACAACATGACCAACATAGACATCCACGACATACCCATACATCTACTACAATCCTTCAGAACACTCTACTCACTTAAACACAAACGAGACAAACAACAAGCCAGTATCAACAACCTGATAGAACACCAAAGGACCAAGACCACTCCCAGCAACCTGAACATCAAACAAAAATGCCCAGCTGACCTACCAATACAACTGAGAGAACAATGGGAGGAGACACTTACTAAAGCCTCTCTTGGACTACTTGACATCACACTTGACCACCAACAATCCCTACTACAAGACTTTCATACCAAAATACAACATTTTGAACAATGTATTTTAAACGACACCAACGACCAACAACTTGCCCTCCAAATTATCAACCGCACCAACGAAATAGGTGACCAATACACAAGAAATGTTCTCAACTCTAAAATCAAATCTACCAAACGACTTAAACGATCACAACACAACCCTTACAAGACCCACTCTCACACCCTACACCCCACTCACAGTAAGACACATACACACACACCAAGACAAATCTACACTGTACAACATACACCCACTCCACTGATCAACCATCCTGGACTTACACCCCAAACTCCACTGCACACTAACAAAATACACCATCCTCCCACACACAACAAACTCCCGTCTCTACTATCTATCCAGACCACTACACCACAAGCTCCCCCCAACAAACAACCCTGGTTAACACCACCCACCACCACCAGGACAAGACAACCCCAACGCCACACAAACACCACTCACAGCAACATCACACCAGCCATTACCTCACTAGTTGAACAAGGGATTCAGGATTTCATCCACAGACACATACGCAACCCACCCCGATAGCCACTCAACATACTACACTTTACCATAAGAAATCACTTATTAAATACATGAAAGGCAAACGCAATAACAAGAACAACAGACATAACAACAAACTCAAACTACACAAGCAAGTACATAACCAACTCATCAACAACAGTGTAGTTAACCTCTCCAACATACCACTTTCTAAATCCACTACCAAGGTTCTTTCCAAAGGACTCCAATTTATTCCCACCCCTAAACCTACACACTACAACACCATCTATAACTCCTTTCTTAAGTACAGACGCCACATGTACACAAAATATCTCTTTGGAAACAATAACACAATCAGACACCCCTTCAAAACCCCAACCAATTTTACCCCACCCACTCCCGACAACCCCAACCTCCTCGAATACATCTCACAAGTTTTCTATGACTTAAAAACCAACCACACATCACGGAAGCCCCCAAACACAACATATCAACAAGTGAATCCAATTCTATCACTGAACTTATTACCAATGACAATCTCATTGTCAAACCAGCTGACAAGGGTGGAGCCATTGTCATCTGGCCAAAAACAGACTATCTTACTGAAGCCCACAAACAACTCAACAACACAAACCACTACCAAAAAATACCAAATGACCTCACACAACAAATACAACAACAAATCAGAACCTTGGTCACACTTATGCACCACGACCAACTCATTGATCACACCACACACAAATACCTCCTCCCACAAAACAACACTAACATCCCAACGCTCTACCTTCTCCCCAAAATACACAAACCCGACATCCCAGGCAGGCCCATTATTTCAGGTTGTGGGGGTCCTACAGTAAAACTCTCACAGTATGCTGATCACCTCCTCAAACCACTTCTGAAACACATACCTTCCTACATCAAAGACACCACTGACTTCCTCAAACGTATTTTCTCCCTTAACAACAACTTACCTACTGGACTTATACTCATTACCATAGATGTCAAAAGTTTGTACACTAACATACCAAATGATGAAGGCATTCAAGCCTGCATTGATATGTTTAAAGAACACAACGACACTTCTGACATCAACATAGACCACATCACCAACACACTTTCACTTATACTGAGCAATAACTTTTTCTCTTTCAACAACGACTACTACTTACAAATACATGGCACAGCCATGGGTTCCCCAATGGCCCCCACCTATGCTAACATTTTCATGTCAGTCCTTGAAAATCAAATGCTCCTTAATGCACCTGATGGTCTTACTCCAATTGAATGGATAAGATTCATTGATGACATTTTTGCTTTGTGGACACATGGAATTGAAGCACTTCTACCGTTCCTTGACTATCTCAACACATTTCATCCAACCATCAAATTTGACTATAACTATTCCAACAAATCAGTCCACTTCCTCGACACTACTATTTACATCAACCAAAACAATCAACTTCTATCTGACCTATACATCAAACCAACAGACAGGACACTACTACTACACCATGACTCCTTTCACCCACCCACATGCAAAGAAGGCATCATCTACAGCCAAGCACTCAGATATCGCCGTATCATTACAGAAGACAAACTACTACAACAACGACTCGACAATCTTTCTGTTATACTAATTAACAGGGGATACAAACTCGACACCATCAACAAAGCATTTCAACGAGCCACTCAACAATCACAACATGACCTTCTATACAAAGACAAACCTGAGAACTCCATTAACAGCCCTATCTTTACCATCCCTTACAATACTAACACTACACATATAGGACAGATTTTACGTAAACACTGGCACTTAATTGAGAATGATTGCACATTGAGCATTCTCTGGCCAGAAGCTCCAATGATAGCATATCAAAAAAATCAAAACCTCAAAGACTCCCTTGTACGTGCCAAACTTAGAACTTACTCTACACATGACAACAACACACAATAACTCCTACAACATTACACTAACCTTGGTCAATTGTTCAAATACTCTGCCACTAATCTACCTCCAAAAGAAAAAAGAACTGGTACTACCCAAAGTGGAGCACACCATCTTCATCCAAGCTATAACCATCCATATGACTGAAGAAAACTAAACATGGATCAATTTACTTTTTATAATATAAACACTCATTATGTCGAGTCCAAACATTTACTTTTTTACAAACACCCTGGAGGATCAACTCAGAATTAATTGGATTTTATAATATGAACTCTAACAATAACAATTTAGATTAATTAAGCACACCTATGTAATCTTCCACCAATTCACTCTTTTTTCTAACATATTCTAGGGGTGGACAACCACCTTACCACAAAGTATTAAAGCAACCTCGCTGTAAATATAAGTATAAATGTACACACTGTAACCGAGGTTATTATTGTCCTCAAAAACACATGTTAACTTCCGTTTTAATGATTTTATCAATGATACACCTATTCAATTCTCGACTTTATGCTCACTCACCCGAAATCCTTAACAGAACGCCCTCTCGCTCACAATATCAATTACCTCCTTCACTTATCTCCTTTTCTCGTACAATCCACTATACATTTTGCACTTCGTTCGCCCAGAAACCCAGCTATCCCTTTATGACATGTATCCCTACATTACCCCCAATTACCCTACAAAACCATGACTATCCCCAAACCCCGCTTAACACGTCTCACGCGCGCTTCCCAATACAAACTGGTAACGAATGACGCAAAGATACTTAACCCCAACCTTACACACGTACGCCCTCATTGCGCACTCGAAGACTCTCAATAGAGAAGCGCGTTTTTGTTAGACCCTGTCAACATAATTTCACACAACTGGACATACGTACATCGACGAGTCACTTCCTCACCATCCCAAGATGCAGCGACGCGTTGGACTGATGAAAACCACAAACAACAAGTTTGGTAAGCACTCACTTTATCTCTCCTTTATTTTATTACCGTGTTGAATGTGTTTATTATTCTGCTCTAACTATTCACTTAAATTACATCGACTCCCAACCCCAAATCCCTGCTGATGAGACCACCATAGAAGGTCGAAACGCGTCCAGGGTTGTGTCCTAAGATCCTGATTGCACTATACTATACGTTACAAATCCTTAATTCTTTTTCTGTGTTTTTTCATGACTCTTAAACAGTATTTTTACACCGCATGTCCAACAGCGTGTTCCGTGTCGCCTTTCATACGCAACATAGCCGGAGGCTAATTGCGCCCTCTATTCAAATTCTCCCTCATTTCCCAACAATAAGCGACTAAAACTCCAATGTGGTTCCCATTAACTACACATAAACCTTTATAAAAATTTTTAGTATTGGCCACGATTTAATGTATGTGGCCGCCAAAATGATGGACGTGCAACATTGTTTAACTGGCCTATAGGCGACTTGCACTTGCACTAAGAGGTCATGTGATCTCAATCCTCTTAAAATAGCAGGTATTGAATTACAATACAGAGTGGTGTTTTAAATAAAATTTCTAAATTTCGATTTTCGAAACTTGCACTGTCTTTGAGAAAACGGCGATAATGTAGCTGGTCACGTGACTAAAATGAAAATTTTCCGCATGTATTTCCTTTACCTACTAACCAGATTGCATTATTGTTTGACAAATTGTTGTAACGAAGATATTTAAATACTTTATTAGTCAATTAAGTCAAATTTTGTGAGTTGTGTACTTAAAGCTTTACTATCATACTTCACGAACTTGAACCATAGCCCTAATAAGCTATTAGCTGCATATACTATGAATTGGTATCCGTGTATTACTACTGATCCAACACGCTGAGTAGAAGACACAATCTGTTTCTATTTGGTCTCTGCCTGTGTGTTGTACTACAGAATACTATCGTCATTTGAATTTACACAAATCTAGACGACAATGTTACAATGATTAGGAAAATAGAACTTTTGTAACTATGTTTTAGAATGAACACTTCTAAAATTAGTAAACAGCTTGTCAAATAATATAGAAAAGGGGGAAATGCGCTGAATATTTATTATGGAGTGCCATATCCGCTTGTGCTTATAACTTGTGCTGAACAATGAGAAAAGAGATAAGATATTAAAGATAAGATAAAAACTTTATTTCAAGGGGGTGACACCTTACAATTAATTGATAAACTTGTGGCCCTCAAATTAGCTGGCTAATGTTACAACTTGTGCTGAATAATGAGAAAATAGCTGGCTAATGTTACAACTTACGCTGAATAATGAGAAAATAGCTGGCTAATGTTACAACTTACGCTGAATAATGAGAAAATAGCTGGCTAATGTTACAACTTACGCTGAATAATGAGAAAATAGCTGGCTAATGTTACAACTTACGCTGAATAATCAGAAAATAGCTGGCTAATGTTACAAACGGGGCTGAATAATCAGAAAATAGCTGGCTAATGTTACAAACGGGGCTGAATAATCAGAAAATAGCTGGCTAATGTTACAACTTGTGCTGAATAATGAGAAAATAGCTGGCTAATGTTACAACTTGTGCTGAATAATGAGAAAATAGCTGGCTAATGTTACAACTTACACTGAATAATGAGAAAATAGCTGGCTAATGTTACAACTTACGCTGAATAATGAGAAAATAGCTGGCTAATGTTACAACTTACGCTGAATAATCAGAAAATAGCTGGCTAATATTACAAACGGGGCTGAATAATTGAGAGATAGCTGGCTAATGTTACAAACAAGGCTGAATAATAAGCAAGAACGGCTGGCTAATGTTAAAACAGGACTGAATAATGGAGAAATAGCTGGCTAATGTTAAAACAGGGTTGAATAATGAGAAAAAATGGTTGGCTAATGTACAAATAGGGCTGAATAATGCGCAAATGGCTGACTAATGTCGTAAAAATGTAATTTTGGCGGATATGACACCCCATAGTTCTTGTCGGTTCCGAGTATTACTGGGACTTTGTTACCGGCGAAACCGTTCGCGGCGACTTCGGGTGGATGCTTTCGGGGCCATCGAAATTAACCAAACCCTTGTTTGGGGGGGGGGGGGGGAGGGAGGATGAACAGAGATCCTCCACAAATCTAATCATCTCCTCAGGCCTTGATGATTTCCAACACAACAACGCTCAACGAGACGATCAATTGGTCCAAGCCCTGAAACAGTTTTGGGAAACTGAAGCTATTGGAATCAAGGGATCTAACCAAATCGTCGAAGGCGCCAATGAAGGATTTCTCGAAGAAGTCGCGTTCGATGGACAACGCTACGAAGTCGGCCTACCGTGGAAAGACAGACGTTTTCCCTCCTCTGATAACTACCATGGCTGTTATAATCGTCTTCAATGTCTTCATCGGAAGTTACGAACTGACTCGGCCCTCTTGGGTGAATACGACAAGATCATTCGCGACCAGCTCGAAAGGGAAATTGTCGAAAGAGTTCCAGATGCTAAAGCCAAGGTCGGCGACGACACCCGAGTAAACTACTTGCCTCATCATCCTGTGGTACGAAGGGACAAGGATACCACGAAGGTCCGTATTGTCTACGATGGCTCAGCCAAGTCTTCCCAGGAAGAACCCTCTTTAAACGATTGTCTCGAAACGGGCCCGAATTTCACTCCTCACGTATTCGATACATTAGTCAAATTTCGCTGGAACTTGGTTGGCCTCACCGCAGATATCGAGAAGGCGTTTCTCATGGTTGGCATCAAGAAGGAAGATAGAGATGTCCTGAGGTTTCTCTGGTTTGAAAGCCCTAATGAATGTCATCCTAAGCTAACATTCTTCGCTTTACTCGTTTGGTATTTGGTCTAAGACCCTCGCCTTCTATCCTAGGTTCTACCATTTCTCATCACCTACAATTGTATCAACAATCAGAACCAAAAATGGTTAACTTGCTACAAGAATCTTTCTACGTCGACGACCTGGTGACTGGTGAAGAAAGCGTTGAAGCATCGTTCCAAATCTACAAGAAATCCAAGCAAATAATGGCGGAGGGAGGTTTCAATCTACGAGAGTGGAATTCAAATTTACCAGAGCTTCTCGAGCAAATCGCTGTATGCGAAGTAGATGACACACATCCAAGCCATAGTGACACCACCCCAGACCAAGTGGATCTATCAAAGGCTTGTGAAGAAGACGAGTCCTACGCGAAATCAACTACCGGCCATAACGCAGCAGAATTATCCCATGGTGGTGTCAAGGTGTTAGGAATAAACTGGGACACGAAATCCGACAAGATGTATTTCAACTTCGACCAGTGGAGTGGAGTGAAGATGTTAATTCTCTTCCAGCAACTAAACGGTCATTGCTTACGCTCACCGCAAAGATCTTTGATCCTGTAGGATTCCTAACACCCTTCGTCATCTTGATGAAAATCCTTTTCCAAATCCTATGCGTTGACAAGATTGGCTGGCACGAAGAGCTGAAGGGAGACTTACTCACAAGGTTTCAGTCAACTGTAAGTGAAATCAAGTTCCTTCACTCTGTGCAAGTGCCGAGATGTTATTTCAATGTCTACACGAAACCGCGCCAGATTGAGCTTCATGGATTCAGCGACGCATCACGGAGGGCATACGCAGCCGCAGTCTATATCAGATCGGTCTACGATGGCGGTTCTGTCCAAGTTCAGTTAGTGGCTTCGAAATCAAGAGTCGCACCCATAAAGGAGCAAAGCATCCCTCCTCTTGAACTGTTAGGAGCTGTCATACTAGCACGACTTTACAGCAAGATCAAAGCAACTATTGGAGAGTTGGACACAACATACTGGGTGGACTCGATGACTACATTGTGTTGGATTAAGAATGAGAAACATTGGAAACAATACGTCCAGCACAGAGTCGAAGAAATTCGCAGGTTAAGTCCAAGACACGCTTGGCGTTACTGCCCAGGTCCGATGAATCCCGCTGATTTGCCCTCACGAGGCGTAAGTGCCAAGGAACTTTCATCGAAGAAGAGTTGGTGGAATGGTCCAGAATTCCTCCTTACGCCACCATCTGAATGGCCGCCTGACGATCCATCAACTAGAGTTAATGATCAAGCTTTACAAGAAGCAGCAAAATTTTCTCCAACCATAACACATTCCATGGTAAATAAGGAGACCAACAATCCAGAGAAAGGAGTGGATCAAATAATACAAGTGGAACAATACAGCAGCCTTCAAAGACTACTGCGAGTTACAGCCACAGTCTTAAGGTTTATAAGAAGACTAAAGATGAGAGTTGCAGGAAAGCTGGATCTGACAACGACAACGAATCGAGATGTCGAAGATATGCGTTCTTCCGAAGTTCTATGGATCAAGGCAATTCAAAGATCCTCATTCCAAGATGAGATGGAATTCCTTTCCGAAGGAGAAAGCAAGGGAGCAAAGAACCCACAAAGAAATTACGTCCATCAATTCGGGCTGTTTATAGACGCAGAAGGAGTTATGAGATGCAAGGGGAGAATAAACAACTCACCACTCGCGGCAAGTAGCAAGAATCCGGTTCTTTTACCCGGGAAACATCACTTTGTCGAATTGCATACTCCGTTATAATTTCGGCGCCATTGTTGCTTAACAGAACAACCGCTGGCTCTAATGATCATTGTTCGTGCTATACTACGCATTTTGTCATTGGTCATTTTTTTTAAAAGAATGACTTTCATTGGTTTATCCCAGAGGTGTATATCACCAATTATAAACTCCTGCAATAGCCAATGAAATTCGAGGATTTGCATTATAAACTTGTAAATTTATACTAAAGTATATTATAAGTAATATTGGGCATTTCACTCGATTACTTAGGATGTTCTAAGGATTTTGGGTGAAGGAAAATTCGAGTGTAGAATATATACATTTTAAGACCAAACCGGGACCAGTTGCGAAAAATGCAACTACCCAATTCTCTCCTGGCATTACCACCTTATTATATATACAGAACTCGCGATCGAGCTCTCGGCAACGCCGTCCGTGGCTCAGTGGTCAGAGCATTGCACTAGAATTGCAAGGTTGTGGGTTCAATTCCTGCCGGAAGGCCTGTGTAGTTGCATTTTTCGCAACTGGTCCCGATTTGGTCTTAAAATGTATATATTCTACACTCGAATTTTCCTTCACTCAAAATCATTAGAACATTTTATATAGTAGCTCTTTTTTCATGCATATTTTCCAAGTTAATAGTTATGTACAGCATATTATTGACAGTGGAAGCATATTGTTTACAAAAACCCACAGCAATGAACTATGTCTATATTATTTTGTACAATTTCTGTTAATGTTATTATAAGTCTCTATTTTGCCTTCTCCTCAAGATCTAATCGACATGATGGCTGGTTTAAGAATGGTGTCCATGTTCCTTGGGTTGAAGGGTTTTCTGTGTGCCATCGTCTTGGGATTCCTGATGTAACTCCAGATTCACCTCTTAGTCTTTCCACCCATGTTTCAATGGCCCTTGGTTCATTATTTTTAACATCAACTACTTTACTGTTTCCACTCACTACAAGTAAAAAATGAAGAAGTTGTCCTTTAAATACCATCATGTTTAAATATAAGATATTATTATTATTATTATTATGACTTTTTAGCAATTGTTTCAGAACTTTATGATTGGTTTTGAATTACTCAGTACACTAAAAATTATCTAGTACTTTATTCTGATGATTACTGCTGGCCCCAGGTTCTAGATTAAAATTTTTGCAGTACATGTATACTGAAAACCTAGTGTAGCATTGATAGGATAAGTGTTGGCCTGTTGTCTTGTAACCTCTTCACTTTGAAGGACATGTATACATGCCTTTAGTCAATTAGTTGTCAAAGTAGTTTAAGGTGTATAATAGTGCATAATAGTGATACCCTAAAAGACATGTGATGTATATGTACATGTCTTTTGAAATTGTCTTGGCTAATTTCCAGAAGAATAGAAATTAGATGCCTTGGAGATGTGGATGTGGAGGAGGATGGGGAGAGAAGCTCAGGTTACACCTGAAGATGTCTTACTTAAGCTGGTTTTCCACTGGTGAATGTTGTCATGCAAGGTGACATTTCTATTGTCAAAATTGAATAGACTTATAATTTAGTTCCACTTGAAAGCTCATAAGACAAAAGAAAAAGGTCTCTTCATGTGACAACATTTGCCACTGGACTGGAAAACCAGCTTTAGAGTTGGGGAGACTCACAAGCTGAGAAACTTAATATCAAGATGAGAAAGAAAAGGTGGATTGGGCAATGTTTTGAGACACAATGGACATTGGACTGCTGAAAGATGTGCATGAAGCTAGAATCATGTTACTACTGTACATGTAGAATGGAAAGAAAACGACTAAGAGGGAGAAAGAGAATAATGATGATTGAATGGCATCAAGGATGGCAGAAGTTATTTTTATTAGTACAAAGCGAGATGCAAAAGATAAGGAGCTACAGTATGGAGAGGAGCAATCATGAGGGATGATGATGAATGCCAGACAATTTTACTAGAATCACTCAGATTACTTTTCGTGGTTTAGAACTTACAATAATTAGCCACAATACGAGGATGCCTTCCATGCCTTTTTGTCACATACACAGCAATATTGGGATGATTTTGAGCAAAGTCAATCACTGTCTTGTCGATAAACTCCCTCAAGTGAAAACAACAAAAAAGGTAAAATACCTAAACCCTTTTTTTATTTTATTAGCTTTGCCAGTTACACATTACAATTACAATTACAAACTTAATTATACAGAACGAAAACATTTTGGCAGGGACACCGCAACAGCAAAAGCCAATTACTGCAGGCCCAATTGCTGCTTGTGCTGGCCAAAAACAGCCCCTTTAATATTTTACTCTATCTAATGGCAGACAATTTTACTCATCCAAGGCATAACCTTCAGACAGCCTAGGCAGCAATGGATTTAATTTACTTAAAATGCCACTAGCTGAAGGGCTGCTATTAATTAGACATATATGTACATGTATTGTGACTAGAGAAGAAAATATTGTGGTTAAAATTGGAAAATTTTTATATAGAATTAGACCTGAACTTTTTCCTGATAAACATATTCCTATAAACAGACTTATCTATCAGTGGTGCAACTGCAGGGTAGGAGAAAAGTGGGTAAACCCCACAGAATGTGGTACCCTGTGTGGTGCCCTGGCCCAATTTCAAAAGAAATAAGGGCCAGGTACTGTAACCACTAATTATAATCTTGTGATTCAGGGCTAAATCCACTTATACGTCTGCTCATACCTTGAATGCGTGAAAGTTTCAAGAAAGCAGACATCTTTAGTGGTTACCTGGCCTATATTCTTTGATTTGGCCAGGCTATCTAGGAAGCAAGTTGATGTTGGAGGGGCAGTGACACAGCTTCAAAAGAGCATTTTGCTTGGGTGGTAGAGCTTCAAAAGGGCACTTGAGGTCCATGTTTTATCATAAAAATGGCACTTTTCTGTTGCCAAAAGGACACTTTACCACAGAGGGTGGGGGTGGGTGGTACATGCCACATCTGGCCCCCTTGGTTCTTAAGGCGGTTTTCCACTAGGTGACATTTATTGACTGACTCGACCTTTTTCTTTTGTCTTGGCTAATTAAGCACCTGGTGTTCCACTAGGTGACTCTTTTCGCGCGAAGCGACTTTTCTTTTGTCTCATGAACTCTGAGCTGGAACTAATCAGAAATCTATTGAATTCGAACAAAAGAAAGTCGCTTCATGCGAAAAAAATCACCTAGTGGAAAACTGGCTTTAGTTCTACTCGAGAGCTTGCAAAACAAAAGAAAATGTCGTTTTAGTTTTCACCTACTCTAGTGGAAAACCACCTTTACACCTCTGGGCAAAAAGAATAAATCCCCCCCCCCCCCCAGTATTCAAGTTTCTAATATCAATTCACAGCAAAGTGGAACTGTGAGAACTGTGATATCAACAAGGCAAAAGTTGGTTCAAGACTTCAAGGCCTCAAGCAAGAGTTGCACGTGATTACTTGATTTTGTAGCTATTAATATACCAGGAAAGCGTAGTCTAGTCAAGAAGATAATTGCCCAGCGAATAATTTTCAAAAAAGCCATAACGATAAGGTTTGGAAAAACATAATTTAATTTACTAACGTTTCGTCACTATTCAAGTAACATCTTCAGAGTGATAAATATTTACATGATTTCGACTAATATAATTAACCAATACAAAAATAGATGTGATGAAATAAGAGAAGGAAAAGGGAGTGGTAGAGAGGTGAAGAATCAGTGATAGAGATTAAAATAGTGTTAAAGGAAAGGAATGGATATTGTTATTGAGAGTAAGGTTGACTTGAGAGATGAATAAACTTTCTTTGATAAGAACATCAAGTTGGGAATCATAAAGGTATTTCGGCCCTCACAGAGAACACTCTCCATTTCTCAACTTTCAGCCGTTTTATCTCATTCTAGGAATAATGACCATCCCATATCTTTTTCAGATTTTAGTATTGTAGCTTCGGGAAATTCCCAACTTGATGTTCTCATCAAAGAAAGTTTATTCATCTCTCAAGTCAACCCTACTCTCAATAACAATATCCGTTCCTTTCCTTTAACACTATTTTAATCTCTATCACGGATTCTTCACCTCTCTACCACTCCCTCTTCCTTCTCTTATTTCATCACACCTATTTTTGAATCAGTTAAGTATATTAGTCGAAATCGTGTAAATATTTATCACTCTGAAGATGTTACTTGAATAGTGACAAAACGTTGGTAAATTAAATTATGTTTTTCCAAACCTTATCGTTATGGCTTTATTGAAAATTATTTGCTGGGCAATTATCTACACACGTAAAAATGCACAAGCTGTTACAGACCGGCAAGCAAGTTGTTACAAGGCTGTTCAACGGGCTGTCACTGTCATGTGTTCGCACTGGCTGTCCCAGTCTGTTAACATGTCTGTAACAGGTTGTTGACAACTTGTAACAAGGCTGGACTCCCACAGACTGATGACAAGTTGTTCCAACAACCTGTTGCCGCTCTGCACTCAACAAGTTGTTAACAGATTGATGCTAGCAAGGTTGTAGCAGCTTCTTGAATGAACAACATTGTTACAACTTGTTCCCAGCCTTGCTACAAGCCTGTTGCGAACACATCCCGTTGACAAGCTGTGAGATTTTTACGTGTGTACTTGATTTTGGATATATGATTCGTGGCTATGGCAAGAACTGTTATTAGTCGAAGAGTATCTTCACGACAAGAAAAGTTGACTTTAAAAAAGCTACCTCATTCCTCTACTGCTCCCGCCACTTGGGCAATAGTTAAATGTTAATCTTTTCAACTGACAAACATATCTTCCAATGCCATTCCATGCCGCCATCTTTGACGAAAACATAGATAGGTAACCCAAGACTGTTTGACGAGATTTCTCTTTTTTTTGGACCGATTTTAGCAATATGAAGATTTACAAATAAAACCCTCTCGTTGTGCTACAGAGGCTTAAAAAGGCGTTATTTGAGCTAAATTATTATTTTTTTGCCTTATTTCAAACGTTGAACAGAAAAAATGGTCAAAAAGTAAAGGTTTAAATATCAAGATATTGCGAGGTTTTATCTAAAATTCACAAATGTGCTTTAGTACTTCATGCTGGTTTTGCCGAGAAGTATATGTTGATCGTTCGCAAAACGTCAAATTTTAGACGAGAATTAAAAAATACTCGCCGAGCAAGCCTAGGCCTTGGCCATGCATTAGCCTGCGTGCAGACTCTACTCGTTTCCGGAAGATGATACTTGAGTATCAGATCTCACTGAACCATCTCAAAGTATATTATTTGAGATGGGTGAGGTTATTCTGCACTCAGTTGATGTAGTGACTAGTGACGTCATTCCGACGATTCGTCGGAAAGCTTCGGTACGTAAAATCGGAAATAGACAAGTCAAGATGGCGGCGATTAAGGAGTGGAGTTATTTCAAAGGAGTATTTAATATAGGGCAACAGGAGTCATTTGGACTTTTTCGTTGAGGTAATTACTCGGGCTACCTGTGGTAGCCGAGTCTAGGTTTCGCGATTCTCCATCATATTATTATTACTCGGGCTACCTGTGGTAGCCGAGTCTAGGTTTCGCGATTCTCCATCATATTATTATTTTTATTTTTTTGCGACGCGTTATTAGTCCTCTGGCGGCCACTGGCGATATTAACCAATAAGCTTTGCGAAACTGAGGCATGTGACGAGTCGGTTTTCTTTGATCATGCTTTGATGTACCGCGGGCATGACATGTGGCATTGTGGATTTGTGGCCTTCTTTCTTTCCGACTGAGTGGTTCGAAGTGTTCTTGCCTGCTTGCTTAGAATTGTCTGGGATCAGTTATGTGGCTGGCAAGTATCTTGTTCTTTATAAATACGCTCACAATACTTGCAATACTTGCAACTGCACCCGACGACACTATCGATCGCATTGAACCTACACTAAAATATGAGCAATTTCGACACGGGTTATGCGATCAACTTACTATGAATGCCAAGTTATCTATGAATGCCAACAGTACTTCATTAATAATAAATTGAGAGAAATACAAACTGTTCTTTTGCTCTATCGAAAGCAGAACTCCAATATCTCACAATTTGTAGAATGTTTGAAATATATCCTACTATTGACATGATTCTTGGCGACTTTAATATTAATTACTTCAATGACAATCAAGTTCAACCACTAAAATCTTTAATGGAATCTCTCAATTACACTCAGATTGTAACAAAACCTACATTTATTTCTTCTGGTAGCTTATTAGACCATGTGTATGTTAAATCCACAGTATTTCAAATAATTGACAATTATGTAGTCAATGTGTATTATTCTGATCATGATGCTATCAAAATTGTAGTACAATATTTCAACTAGGCC
Organism: Corallium rubrum; assembly: GCA_964035015.1. NCBI lineage: Eukaryota > Metazoa > Cnidaria > Anthozoa > Scleralcyonacea > Coralliidae > Corallium > Corallium rubrum. The sequence continues at coordinate 1,086,275 of OZ036007.1, read as the reverse complement.
GGGAATAATTATATCCATCACATTAATTGAAATGATTTTATTAATTACATGTACATGTAGTTATATCCAATTCTTTCTGGCAATTGTTATCAAGCACGTTTATCTTACACCATGTACATTGCCTCCTCAGAGATCCATGGATCCATATTCACAATTAACCATATTTATCAATAAGGGGTGGCCCATTGGAAATTGTGCAGGGTGGGTGTGAGAATTCAAGTGCACCTATACTTAGCACCTCTCTCCTGAAAGGACCTAGACAACCTGAAGCATTGGGACAACAAATTAATGTAAGTAAAAAATTATACTGAATGTTTATGTAACTGTCTTTTAATATTGCAAAGTTCTCATGCATGCATAGCTTAATTGCTTTAACCCACTTGTTTTCTCTCTGTTTCATGTTTTAGATAAAAACTAAAGATCTGGTAGAGTCATGAAAAGCCTCAGCAATGTTCATATGGCATCATTGCCATTGGGATTGTACAACTATGCTGTTGAAGTTGTGAGTTGGACCATTACAGCACCAACCACCAATTTATTACTCTGCACAATGACTTTATAACATTGACACTGAAGTAAGGGCTGCTTGGACCACACAGTTAAAGGCTCTTCAGGATGACAGCTGGAGTACTTGTGGAGTACTATTAAACCATCAACCAATTTATTATAATACTGATATTAAATGTGAACAAATTAACACTGGTGTGTGAAGTAAATGGCCTCTATGACCACACAGTTGGAATTGTCAGTTGGTTCGACTATTAAACGGCATCAACTTATTACTCTGGTATTAAAATGGATTTATAACATTGATATATCTGATATTAATGAAAGAGCAAACAAATTAACACTGGTGCCTGAAGTAAATGGCCTCTACGACCACACAGTTGCTAGATGGTTTGTGAGTTGGACTATTAAACCATCAACCACCAATAGCAATTTATTACTCTGGTATTAAATGCAGTGCAAAGTACCCATTTAACACTGACATCTGAACTACAGCCTCAAGACCACACAGTTGCTGTTGGAGTTGTCAGTTGGACTACTGTATGAACCACCAATTTATTACTCTGCTAGTAAATGACTTTATGACATCAACACATCTGGCATCATTGAACAGCAAACCTTAACGCTGGTGTCTGAACTAAAGGCCTCTATGATCACACTGTTGAACTTGTGAGTTGGATAGACTATGAAACCGTCAACCACCAATGATATTAATAAAAGAGAAACCCCAATTAATGCCAATGTGAATACCAAGTCATCCATATTATGAAAGTCCAAGCCAAGATACATGTTTTAACGCAAAACTGTATGTATGAATGTGAAGTTTATACCAATGAACATGATGCTAACTTGATATATAGCATGAGCAGTGCTGTTGATAATGTTGTTGTGGCTTCGAGTCACTTCGGATATCGTAATGTGAAATCTGTGAACACAGAACACTATCTATAAAACTGTTTATAAACACAACTAAAATATTTATAAAGTATAACATGTACACAATGTCATATTCTACCGTACATATACTTCGAGATATATTTGAAGCAATGTCATGATGGCTTTCAGTAAGCTTATATAAATTCTATGTTGTCCCAATCTAGGTTTTCCATGCATGTATAATAGTGTAGTCAATAAAAATTTGTTTTTTGTAAACAAGTGAGTGTTCTAATATGCCCTTCAACGCCATGCCCATTGCCCATGCATCACTGCATGCATGACCAGTGGCCCGAGTTAACGCCTAGCGGGCGTCTTGTTACCATTATTTTGACTTGTTTTAATGCCGTTTCAAGTTTTATTGCGATGTAATAACTGTTTTAAAGTAGAATAAACAGCCAGAGTTGTGCACAGCACAACTGCACAAGTTGCTTTGTGCCTTCAAACCTTCAAACTTTACTTATCAGATTTGGAAAAAATTGAAAGGTTTACTGAGTACTTGTTTAGTTCAAAAAACAACCTGATATTTGTAAAGACATGTGCTATGAAACTATACATGTACTCAGACTACTGTAATTTCCTCTATGTAGCGCCCCCCCCCCCCCCTGGGGGCTTCTTTATTTTCCCTATAAAAGGAAGCTAAACAGAGGCTGGGGCTGCTGGGAGATATTTGGTTAAATTTAGCCCTGTATTTTGCTGATTTATAATGATGAATCAGGGGCTGTGTAGCATTTCAGAGTGGAAGGGGCAGTCAAATGGAAAAGATTGGGGGAGGGGGGATGCACTTGCATGTATTGGTCTAAAGTTCCAAACACTGTGTGCTATTTGGTTATGAATCAGTTTTTTGCAGCGAAGTATGTATTTCAAACTTTTTAGATCCAATAGATTGAATAATGTCAACTGAATAATTAGAACCACTCTATACCCAGTATAAACAAATTAATATCAGGAAAGTCCCCCCCCCCTCACTCTGTGGCCCCTTTGAATGTATTAGACCTCAGTGGTGGCAGATGTTTTATATATTGGGGGGGGGGGGGGGGGTAATTCATCAAATAATAAGGTATGGCAGTGCATTGTGACCCCTTCAAAAATTTTAGTCAATTTTTAGCCCTATCTTTCTTACCAGGATGTGAGATATCTCACTGTGTGTTCCTCCCTTTGCATACTGGATTCATCGAGGAGAAAAAAGTTTTCATGGACCAACGATACAAAGTGGATACAAAGGGGGGGACCACATGGACTATGTGGATTCGTCCAAAAAAGATTCATGGACCAATGATGCAAAGGGGGGACAATATGGGACAATGCACTGCCATGCCTTATTATTTGATGAATTATCCCCCACCACCATCACCACCACCACCACACACACACACACACACACACACACACACACACACACACACACACACACCCACCTCCAATATATAAAACATCTTCTGCCACCACTGAGATCTACTACATTCAAAGGGACTGCAGAGTGAGGGGGTCACTTTCCTGATATTAGTTTGTTTATACTGGGTATAGAGTGGTTCTTTATAATATTATTCAGCTGACATTAATCAAATAGAAAATGTGGATCTAAAAAGTTTGAAATACATACTTCACTGCAAAAAACTGATTCATAATCAAACAGCACACAATGTTTAGAACTTTAGACTTTGTGCAACGCACACAACTGCATCCCCCCCCCCCCATCTTTGCAACTTGACTGCCCCTTCCACTCTGAAATGCTCCACAGCCCCTGATTTGTCATCATAAATCAGTAAAATACATGGCTAAGTTTAACCAAATATCCCCCAGCAGCCCCAGGCTCTGTTTAGCTACCTTTTGTAAGGAAAATAAATAAGCCCCTTAAATAAATGACAGTACCCTTACATTTAAATGCATGACTGGGATGGTGCCTATTTATTTAAGTTCTCAATTGTTAACTAGAGGTAGTATAAGTGGAAGGTCAACTAGAAATGCTAATCAATTAAACATTCCACTTCTTAAAAGTGCAACAGGTCAGAGAACCTTTCATTATCATGCTGTAAAATTATGGAACAAATTACGTCCAGAACTAAAATTAAGCGAGACAATTCAGGAATTTAAATGTAAATTAAATGTAATGACCTTCTTGCAGTATTCTAATTATGTTTCTTGTATCTAATTTTTAACATTGTAAATACTTTAGGAAGTAATTTTTTATTATGTTGTATTATTTAGTAACTCTCCCTATGGGGAGTGATTAAATATTGTATTGTATTGTAAGCCCTCAGGGGGGGGGGGGGGGCTACATAGAGGAAATTACAGTACACATATAATTTCATAGCACATGTCTTTACAAATATCAGGTTGCTTTTTGAACTAGACAAGTACAGTACTCAGTAAACCTTTCAATTTTTTTCCAAATCTGATAAAGTTTGAAGGTTTGAAGTACTTGCTTCAAGCAAGTACTTGTACAGTTGTACTTGTGCTGTGCACAACTCTGGCTGTTTATTCTACTTTAAAACAGTTATTACACCGCAATAAAATTTGAAACCACATTAAAACAAGTCAAAATAATGGTAATTACCTCAACGGAAACGTCCAAATGACTCCTGTAGCCCTATAAATACTCCTTTCAATTAAATAACTCCACTCCTTAATCGCCGCCATCTTGACCACTGATCTCAAATAATATTATTTGAGATCAGTGATCTTGACTTGTCTATTTCCGATTTTACCGAAGCTTTCCGACGAATCGTCGGAATGACGTCACTACATCAACTGAGTGCAGAATAACCTCACCCTATTTGAGATCAGTGATCAGATCTACTCAAGTAGACTCAAGTCAACCTCGTCCCCAGGGCCATTTGTGGGGGCTGGGCCAAGATGGCGGCCAAAAACAAAATGGCGGGAACAAATGGCCCTGGCACAGGCTGCAAAAAATGAGTCATATTTTGACTCATTTTTTACTCGGCCCAGGCTTCACGAAGTTTATCGCGCCTAGTCAGGCTCAATTATTTTCTGAATATTTTAGTTCAGCTTGACTGACCCAAACTGAAAACAATCAAAACATCATTTCCAAAGACATTGTCGAATTATTAAAATAAATACACTTTTAATAAATATCTGTAAATGCTTATTATTTATCATTTGCTTCACCGTTGTACCAAATTCGCAAGAAACTGGATTGCCGTTGTCTGGCCGGGCCGCCTTGTTTTCGTATTAGTTTTCGGTGGATTCAATTCAGCGTTTTGAAAAACATTTAGGCTTCGTTTCGTCGAGAACTCTTGTTTGAAAAAAGTCTGCTTCTTAATGGCCAAACATGTAAATTCTGCCCTGTGGTGCACTTTCCTTTCGCAGCCAAAATACTTTTTGATTTTGTTCACCAAGTCTTTCGTTCGCCTGATTTAGAAAACACACTGAATTGCCGTCCCATGGACTTCGCCGTATGGCAGCCTGGGCACAGAGACGACACGACCCACCATTACATATTCTTCCGACGTTTTCACGGGTGTTTCAAAAGCTTTCCTCACATTTTCATTCATTTCGAAGTTGTTTTTTAACAGCCGGCAATTCTGAATATAATTTGAGCCCAAAAAACAAATGCCCGCGAGTTAGCCCGCCGCCCGTCTTGTTTCCACCAATCAGAATACCTAAAACATCCAAAGTTATCTCGACCAATCAAATGTGGTGATAGCTCAGCCTGTGGCCAGGGAGCAGGTGGGAAAATTGTCTGAGCATGCGCGAAAACCGTGATATAAACAAGCTTGCGGGGGACTGGGACGGCAATATGGCGGCTTTTAAGCTGTAAATAATCCGAAGAGTTTTTTGGTAATTCTACTTCTTTTTAGATATTTTATTAAAAACGAAATACTGAATAAGAAACATACTATGTTCTACCATACAATAAAAAAGAGAAAAAACCATAATAAATAGTTTTTGGTTATAATACACATAATATTAAAGCTCAGGGAAGTACGAGTTGCCAGTTGCTCGTGTTTTATAAACTCAATAATACAATTTATAACTAGCTTGTGTCTGGCCTTTTTGGTGGTTATGTCAAAGGTTCAGTAGAAAATGAAAAGAACAATTCACAGCAAAAATAAGGAGTTATTGTCACATCTTCATATCACTGCCAATTTAAATTACAACAGAGTCTATTACAACACATGAGCAACATTCCAACTTTTTCTAACATTAATAAGCAATAAGACTATATATAAACATTTAAACATAGGTACATGTAGCAGAATATATGTAAATTAAATAAACTTGAATCCTTTCAGTATCTTCACTCAACGTTGTTGGTCAGCCTTTGCTTGAACACACTAATTATTTAAATCTAGCAATTTCAAAATAAGCATGTATATAAATATATACAGCATATTAAGCACTTCACTCTTTTAACTTTTTCTTTAGCCATAAATATAGCTAATATAGTATCTAAAAAGAGAAAAAGAACACAAAGATTTGCATGATAACAATGCAATATTATTTTTGGTAGCAGTTATTCTGTTCAATATTCCAAATCCAAAATGGCGGCTTCAAGTGACTCAAATTCAAAGCGTGAAATTCATGTGTTTACGATTTTTTGAAGCTCAGAAACTGGTACAATGTTAACAATTAGGATCAAAAGCATACTTTGAAAGACAAAAAAATTGGTGGCATAGGCGAAAATTTTCATTTATTGGCTTTCGTCGCTTTTTATAGCTGTCAAAATTGTGTACCGAAAATGAGCAAACTTTAGAGTTCGTGTAGGCTTCGGAAATGCAGTTGATTCTTAAACAGACTGTTTTTAGTCATACTGCAAGAACCTGTAAGCAGTTGTAAAGTTTCATTTAGACGATTAACAAACAATATACGGTAATTCAAGTACATTTCCTAAGCCGACTGTTATCGCAATTTCCTATGGACAGGCGAAAGGGCACAAGATTCAGTTCGTTTTCGATTTTTCCGGACGTTGTCATTTATTTCAGTGGATGGAGCAAAGAACTATGGATAGTTTAAGAGAATAAAATTTGGGTGGCAAAGGGCTAAATTTTTAACTATGGCTCGTTCAAAAGCACTGATTTTAACTGTGTTTAGGATATTAAGCAACTAGGCGATAAATTTACACCGTCAAGTGGGCTTCAATATTAACAATTCACACAGTATTTTTAAAGATAAACATATGATCTAGATACTTCAACTCACCTTTTAGTAGTATTTTGCTGTTTAAACAGTTTGTCGACACAAACAAAATGCACATCGAAACGAAAAAGCCTGTTTGTTGCATATTCTCCTCGAATAATCCAAGGTTTCCATAACTCCGATCATAGGAATATATAGCTCACATGAAAGTCATCACAACCAGTTTTAAATCGCCGAGGTTTCTCTTCTTCAGCGTACCAAATATTTCAGTTAACAAAACATTCAAAACCTGAACGAACCTCATTTCGAACAAAAATAAAGAAACAGAGCAAATGCGCCCGCGATTTTTGGTCAGTTAAGACAATTTTCCCACCTGTTGCCAGGGAACAGGTGGGAAAATTGTCTTAACTGACCAAAAATCGCGGGCGCATTTGCTCTGTTTCTTTATTTTTGTTCGAAATGAGGTTCGTTCAGGTTTGAATGTTTTGTTAACTGAAATATTTGGTACGCTGAAGAAGAGAAACCTCGGCGATTTAAAACTGGTTGTGATGACTTTCATGTGAGCTATATATTCCTATGATCGGAGTTACGGAAACCTTGGATTATTCGAGGAGAATATGCAACAAACAGGGTTTTTCGTTTCGATGTCCATTTTGTTTGTGTCGACAAACTGTTTAAACAGCAAAATACTACTAAATGGTGAGTTGAAGTATCTAGATCATATGTTTATCTTTAAAAATACTGTGTGAATTGTTAATATTGAAGCCCACTTGACGGTGTAAATTTATCGCCTAGTTGCTTAATATCCTAAACACAGTTAAAATCAGTGCTTTTGAACGAGCCATAGTTAAAAATGTAGCCCTTTGCCACCCAAATTTTATTCTCTTAAACTATCCATAGTTCTTTGCTCCATCCACTGAAATAAATGACAACGTCCGAAAAAATCGAAAACGAACTGAATCTTGTGCCCTTTCGCCTGTCCATAGGAAATTGCGATAACAGTCGGCTTAGGAAATGTGTTTGAATTACCGTATATTGTTTGTTAATCGTCTAAATGAAACTTTACAACTGCTTACAGGTTCTTGCAGTATGACTAAAACCAATCCGTTTAAGAATCAACTGCATTTCCGAAGCCTACGCGAACTCTAAAGTTTGCTCATTTTCGGTACACAATTTTGACAGCTATATTAAGCGACGAAAGCCAATAAATTAAAATTTTGGCCTATGCCACCAATTTTTTTGTCTTTCAAAGTATGCTTTTGATCCTAATTGTTAACATTGTACCAGTTTCTGAGCTTCAAAAAATCGTAAACACTTGAATTTCACGCTTTGAATTTGAGTCACTTGAAGCCGCCATTTTGGATTTGGAATATTGAACAGAATAACTGCTACCAAAAATAATATTGCATTGTTATCATGCAAATCTTTGTGTTCTTTTTCTCTTTGTAGATACTATATTAGCTATATTTATGGCTAAAGAAAAAGTTAAAAGAGTGAAGTGTTTAATATGCTGTATATATTTATATACATGCTTATTTTGAAATTGCTAGATTTAAATAAGTGTGTTCAAGCAAAGGTTGACCAACAACGTTGAGTGAAGATACTGAAAGGATTCAAGTTTATTTAATTTACATATATTCTGCTACATGTACCTATGTTTAAATGTTTATATATAGTCTTATTGCTTATTAATGTTAAAAAAAGTTGGAATGTTACTCATGTGTTGTAATAGACTCTGTTGTAATTTAAATTGGCAGTGATATGAAGATGTGACAATAACTCCTTATTTTTGCTGTGAATTGTTCTTTTCATTTTCTACTGAACCTTTGACATAACCACCAAAAAGGCCAGACACAAGCTAGTTATAAATTGTATTATTGAGTTTATAAAACACGAGCAACTGCCAACTCGTACTTCCCTGAGCTTTAATATGTGTATTATAACCAAAAACTATTTATTATGGGTTTTTCTCTTTTTTATTGTATGGTAGAACATAGTATGTTTCTTATTCAGTATTTCGTTTTTAATAAAATATCTAAAAAGAAGTAGAATTACCAAAAAACTCTTTGGATTATTTACAGATTAAAAGCCGCCATATTGCCGTCCCAGTCCCCCGCAAGCTTGTTTATATCACGGTTTTCGCGCATGCTCAGACAATTTTCCCACCTGTTGGAAACGAGTAGAGTCTGCACGCAGGCCAGCCATGCATGGGCTACCAAGCAAAAATATTGCGCCAAAATTGTCGCGCCATAAAAAGCGAACAGAAAAAAAGTTGCAATAAAATTGACGAACTTCCGGGCATTATAAAAGGCAAAAGAGACCAAAGAGCAACTCTGATATATTGCTGTTTGTTTTTGTCTCGTTTGCAGGATAAATAGAGACAAACAATGCGTATCCCTCCCAGGGTTGAAGTCCTTTCGTGGAACGAGAACCAAGTAGCAGATTTAGTTCGAGAGGTGAGTGTATTTCGAGCTATTTGAAAGATGTCGTTTCAGCGGATCAGCCAGCTCAGCTTGTGTCCGAACTTCTGGTGAAATCTTTCTTATTAGCTGTTTCTTTTTCCAGCTAGAAGCTACTTTATGTCTGGGCTACAGATGCTTTCTACTTGTACAAGACAAGCGATGAATTATAAGCGATCGGCGATCTAGCGAGCTAAAAAGTTATGGCTTGCTCATTTCCTTCCGACTGCTTTATAGCTATAAACCCATCAATTTAAATGTCTTTCTGCATATTTGAATAAGGATTAATAACTCTTGATGAGAACCTACTGTGTGTTGTAGCTTTTCTGCGTCGAGACTCGAGAATACGGCTTAAATATCGATCCATAAAGTACACTTTCGATAGAAGACGTTGAACGAAAATTGGAAAATGAAAATCGTTTTGGAAGGTTTGGTATTTACTTCCTGCTTTCCTATTAACTCTGCAACCGCTTTCTCGTTCAAACTAGTGTACTCCTTTAAGTTTTATATTAAAAGACTTGGAAATCACGAAGAAAGCAAATCGATGTGATTGACTTATAAGATATCTTGCTATGGTAAATTGATAATTTGTCTATTCATGTTAATTTGACAAATAGTCTGTTGTCACGCACCGTCCTGGACAAAAACCAGATCAGCGAGGATTATTAATTAACACTTTGAATAAATGAATCGGCAAAGGGGGGACAACTAATGTTCCTTCAAAGTATTTATTTAATTTTTATTCAAATTTGTTTAATTCTTTTCACCATTATGCAAGACATGACCTTTTAATACAAAGGTTGAATAAGAGAAGAAAGACTGCCATTGATATCCTTTCAAGTACAGTATTTCCTTTTGAGTTTAACAATCTGATTAGTTAATCGATTGTTTACAGTGACAATATAATTTGAAAAAATATAATTTAATTATCAATGCTTTGCAAGTAGAAAATTGTTTTAGAATTTTGTATGATCAACACCACTGCTGAGCATACAAAATTTCCAGATTTTTTGTACACTCAGCACCACTGCCAAGTGTACAAACTTTCCAGATTTTTTGTACACTCAACACCATGCCTGAGCGTACAAAATTTCTAGATTTTTTGTACACTCAGCACCACTGCTGAGCATACAAAATGTTCAGAATTTTTGTACACTGCACCACTGCTGAGTGTGCAAAATTTTCAGATTTTTTGTACACTCAGCACCACTGCCAGGTGTACAAAATTTCCAGAATTTTGTATGCTCATCACCACTGCAGAGCATACAAAATTTTCAGAATTTTTGTATGTTCAGCACCACTGCCGAGTGTTCAAAATTTTCAGAAATTTTGTATGCTGGCTAGCATCACTGTTGAGTGTATAAAATTTTAAGAAATTTTGTGTGCTCACTTACCTGACTGCTGAGTGTACAAAATTTTCAGAATTTTTGTACACTCAGCACCACTGCCACGCATATAAAATTTTCAAATTTTTTGTACGCTCTCAGCTAGTGATGCGCCGATCACGAAAATAGCCGATTAACATTTCCGATTAATCAGTGGCCGATTATTTCATATAATCGGCCGATTAATCGGCATTAACCGATTAAGCGTTGTTAAGTGTTGTTAAGCGGAAACTGTGACGTTACTAAGGCCAAACGGCATTGTTTCAATTTGAAACGGTTGCCAAGATCATCTTTATTCCTACATTTCTTTAACTTATCTTTATTCATAAATCTTCATCAAGTGAAGCTAAGAACTCCACAGAACTTTTCCGATCGACCAATACGCTGACAAACGCGACGTTTGTGCGAAGAAACAATGCCGTTTGGCCTTAGTAACGTCACAGTTTCCGCTTAGCAACATGTTAGTTTCCCGCGTGAAACGTGTGTTGTCAAATTACGCGTGTCCACGCTCAATCCGGAACCATAGTAAAGCGCCCACTCATCGCTAAGGAATGTGCACGCTGCTTTCACTGGGTGTCATGTTCATAAACATAAATAGTTTTAACGTGCTGTTTCTTAGATCTTCAAGTAATTTTAGCTTGCTACAGCAGTAAACAACTTCGTCCTTTTCTGTTTAAAATAATCAAATATATTTCCGATTATTATACAATAATCGGCTGATTACAGATTATTTAAAAATTGGCCGATTAATCGGCTTTTCCGATATTTTCCGATTAATCGGCACATCTCTACTCTCAGCCACTGCCCCGTGTCCAAAATTTCCAGAATTTTTGTATGCTCAGCACCACTGAAGAGTGTAAAAAATTTTCAGAATTTGTGTACGCTCAGCACCACTGCCAAGCATACTCGTCACCACTGCAGAGCATACAAAATTTTCAGGATTTTTGTACACTCAATCAGCACCACTGCCAAGTGTACAAAATTTTCAGATTTTTTGTACGCTCAGCACCACTGCTTAGCATACAAAATTTTCAGATTTTTTGTACGCTCTCAGCACCACTGCCCGTGTACAAAATTTCCAGAATTTTTTTACGCTCAACACCACTGCCTTGAGTGTACAGAATTTTTGTATGCTCTGCACCATTGCCGGGTGTTCAAAATTTTCAGAATAATATTTTTAAATCTAATCAGTTAACTTGTATAAAGCCAATACTGAGTAATGGTTAGTCTAAAAATGCAGTAAATTTCTTTTCTTCTTCCTTATTTCAGCATAAGTTACTTGATTGTGTAGACTGTGTCTACCAGAGGCACATTGATGGTCAAAAGCTATTGGTATGTGTTTTGTATATACATTATTATTTTATGTAGTATTTACTCACTGGTAACCCATTCCTGCCTCAGAGCTGACCAAAATGACCTCTATTGTATTGTTTTACTCTGTCTAAGGAACTGTTTATATCAGATCCCAGTGTACCAGGATGTACCGGTTGCCTGGGATGAATTTCACCCCGGGTTTATATGGAGTAAACAAAGTGCTTGTCCCAGTTGACCGGGATGATCAAATTTCATCGCATGTCCTAAAGCACAGAAATTTAAGGAAATGGACAAAAAAGCAAAAAACTCACCCTTTCTACTATGTTAGAAGTTATTTAACTTTTATTCAGTGTTTTGTCTCTAGACCTGACCATTTGGACAAAATTCTGACTGTAATATTCAAAGTTACAAGCATTGTAGTTCAGTAAACTTCATCCCGGTGTACCAGGATGTCGCATTTATATGCCGGGAAAAAATCTGTCCCAGTGTACCAAGATCTCGGTTGCTAATCAACCGGGATCCCGGTACACCGGTCTCCATAATTATAAATGTAACCGCAAAAATAACAGTAAATTATCTGTTATGGAGATCCTGGTACACCGGGACATCCTGGTACACCGAGATCATATAAACAGGCCCTAAAGGGGCTGTTAAATACATGGAAGCAAGCTATTCCAGTAACTCAGTAAGCATAAGCTAGCTTGGCTTGCCAAGAAGAAGAATTTTTGCTTTTATATGGTAGTTTTCATCGTGCTAGCCAGGATGAAATTTGACATTGATTGACATGTTTATGTAAAATTAATTATGTAATTCTTTCTATGCATGCGCAATTCAAAACTTTTTATCCCAGTAAGCAGGCCACTAGCTCAGTTAATGAGTGTTTACATGGGAAAATTTTCATCTCGCCTAATTCAAGTAAGATCCCACCTACTGGGCTAGCCCACTTGTCCATATAAAATATGAATAGAAATAAATAATCAAGAGTAAGATACTGTGACTATCAAGTGAGATCTCACTTACCAAGCTGTCCCAGGCTGGCTCACCTCATGTACTGAACAGCCCCCAATACCAGACAATTTTATTTGTCATACTAAGAAAACCCTGGGACAATATCCTACAGCTACTGTACATCAGCAATATGTTAACAAGTTACAAAATTATGTTGAATTTATATTTCAGAACTTAAAAGAGGGAGATGTGTTGTACTTCTTAGAAATTCATGATGAAAAAAGTAGAGCGTAAGTTTCTATTAACTATGAGAGAAATTTACTAGAGCTTTTCTTATGATTGTCTTTGAAACCCAGGCCTGCTGAGAGATGACTGGAGGCCTGGGACAAAATGGTTGGGTTTAAAGGAGGCCCCTCTAGTCAATGATTATTAAGTGGGTCCAGGGACATGGCCCCTGGAAATTTTTTGAATTATTGGCTTTCTGAAGGGTATTTCCTGCATTTTGAGGGTGCTATTGTATTTTTGTATTTTCACCTGAAGTGCTTGTGAGGCCTGCATCCCTTAGGCCTCGTGTTGTATGATGCCCTGGGGCAATTGCCCAGACCTGCCAACTTTACCAAACCCTAAATGTGGAGATTTTAAAATATATAATGATAAAAAAACTGGAGATTGACAGCCAAACATGGAGATTGCTACATGTGATCTTCGTCACCACTTAATTGCGCCATTTTGATTTTGACTGACCAAACAGTGTCAAGCATTGCAGGCATTACTGATAATGATTAAGACTGTATTCAGGTACTCTGTGCCTTGGCCGAAGTGCTTGATGCTTTTCTTTAGTTTATGTTTTATTTTAATTTTTCAGAGTATTTCTATTGGCATTTTTGAGAATTCTCGCTTGCCGTGAGAAGTGGCAGTCATACCGGGTGACTGGGAGAAGTTGTCTGATACTGGGTGTCTCAGTCAAACTGTGAGAGTTGGCAGGTCTGATTGCCCCTCCTGCCCTCCCCTCTCTGCAGCCCTGTTTGGAAGAACCCTTAAAATAATAAAAATTAGAGGGAAGTCAGAGACTACAGTACATATACCTCCACCAGTGGCAGCAGGTTATTGGAGATGTTTAAAAAGAAAACGAGCCATCCCACTAACCAGGCTAGCTCATGAGACCAACACATGCATGTACAGTGTATGAATAAAATACTTGATTGCAATACCCAAATTATGCCAAAAAATGTGCTAACATAAAGATAATGCCAGTGCAATCAAGCATTTCTTCTACACAGAGAATCTTGCCATCAGATTTTTATTAATTTCTCATCCAAATTTTGACTAAATTCAACCAAAATGTAATGGTAGTTGGTTTAATTGGCCATTACCTTTCTACAAACTTTCATGAAAATTGGTGCAATAGTTTTTGAGATATCCTGGTGACAGACAGACAAATAAACAAACAAACAAACAAATCAACAAACAAGCCAATCAACAGACAAACCAACAGACAAACCAACAGACAAGAAATGGGTAAAAACATAACCTCCTGACAGAGGTAAAAATGCTTTAAATGCCTTTCAGATAGTTTTCTTGACTAATTGTTATGTAAGTTGGAGTATTGAAGTTGTACTCCTCTTTACATGTTGTACCATTATATATCTACGATAACAGGTGGGAAAATTGTCTGAGCATGCGCGAAAACCGTGATATAAACAAGCTTGCGGGGGACTGGGACGGCAATATGGCGGCTTTTAATCTGTAAATAATCCAAAGAGTTTTTTGGTAATTCTACTTCTTTTTAGATATTTTATTAAAAACGAAATACTGAATAAGAAACATACTATGTTCTACCATACAATAAAAAAGAGAAAAACCCATAATAAATAGTTTTTGGTTATAATACACATAATATTAAAGCTCAGGGAAGTACGAGTTGGCAGTTGCTCGTGTTTTATAAACTCAATAATACAATTTATAACTAGCTTGTGTCTGGCCTTTTTGGTGGTTATGTCAAAGGTTCAGTAGAAAATGAAAAGAACAATTCACAGCAAAAATAAGGAGTTATTGTCACATCTTCATATCACTGCCAATTTAAATTACAACAGAGTCTATTACAACACATGAGTAACATTCCAACTTTTTTTAACATTAATAAGCAATAAGACTATATATAAACATTTAAACATAGGTACATGTAGCAGAATATATGTAAATTAAATAAACTTGAATCCTTTCAGTATCTTCACTCAACGTTGTTGGTCAACCTTTGCTTGAACACACTTATTTAAATCTAGCAATTTCAAAATAAGCATGTATATAAATATATACAGCATATTAAACACTTCACTCTTTTAACTTTTTCTTTAGCCATAAATATAGCTAATATAGTATCTACAAAGAGAAAAAGAACACAAAGATTTGCATGATAACAATGCAATATTATTTTTGGTAGCAGTTATTCTGTTCAATATTCCAAATCCAAAATGGCGGCTTCAAGTGACTCAAATTCAAAGCGTGAAATTCAAGTGTTTACGATTTTTTGAAGCTCAGAAACTGGTACAATGTTAACAATTAGGATCAAAAGCATACTTTGAAAGACAAAAAAATTGGTGGCATAGGCCAAAATTTTAATTTATTGGCTTTCGTCGCTTAATATAGCTGTCAAAATTGTGTACCGAAAATGAGCAAACTTTAGAGTTCGCGTAGGCTTCGGAAATGCAGTTGATTCTTAAACGGATTGGTTTTAGTCATACTGCAAGAACCTGTAAGCAGTTGTAAAGTTTCATTTAGACGATTAACAACAATATACGGTAATTCAAACACATTTCCTAAGCCGACTGTTATCGCAATTTCCTATGGACAGGCGAAAGGGCACAAGATTCAGTTCGTTTTCGATTTTTTCGGACGTTGTCATTTATTTCAGTGGATGGAGCAAAGAAGTATGGATAGTTTAAGAGAATAAAATTTGGGTGGCAAAGGGCTACATTTTTAACTATGGCTCGTTCAAAAGCACTGATTTTAACTGTGTTTAGGATATTAAGCAACTAGGCGATAAATTTACACCGTCAAGTGGGCTTCAATATTAACAATTCACACAGTATTTTTAAAGATAAACATATGATCTAGATACTTCAACTCACCATTTAGTAGTATTTTGCTGTTTAAACAGTTTGTCGACACAAACAAAATGGACATCGAAACGAAAAACCCTGTTTGTTGCATATTCTCCTCGAATAATCCAAGGTTTCCGTAACTCCGATCATAGGAATATATAGCTCACATGAAAGTCATCACAACCAGTTTTAAATCGCCGAGGTTTCTCTTCTTCAGCGTACCAAATATTTCAGTTAACAAAACATTCAAACCTGAACGAACCTCATTTCGAACAAAAATAAAGAAACAGAGCAAATGCGCCCGCGATTTTTGGTCAGTTAAGACAATTTTCCCACCTGTTATCTACGATTAGTTATTTTGAAAAAAAAATTTCTACCATCTGTCTGTCTGTCTGTCTGTCTGTCTGTCTGTCTGTCTGTCTGTCTGTCTGTCTGTCTGTCTGTCTGTCTGTCTGTCTGTCTGTCTGTCTGTCTGTCTGTCTGTCTGTCTGTTTGTTTGTTTGTCTGTCTGTCTGTCTGTCTGTCTGTCTGTCTGTCTGTCTGTCTGTCTGTCTGTCTGTCTGTCTGTCTGTCTGTCTGTCTGTCTGTCTGTCTGTCTGTCTGTCTGTCTGTCTGTCTGTCTGTCTGTCTGTCTGTCTGTCTGTCTGTCTGTCTGTCTGTCTGTCTGTCTGTCTGTCTGTCTGTCTGTCTGTCTGTCTGTCTGTCTGTCTGTCTGTCTGTCTGTCTGTCTGTCTTGTTCTTGTCATGGTCTGTCTGTCTGTCTGTCTGTCTGTCTGTCTGTCTGTCTGTCTGTCTGTCTGTCTGTCTGTCTGTCTGTCTGTCTGTCTGTCTGTCTGTCTGTCTGTCTGTCTGTCTGTCTGTCTGTCTGTCTGCCTGCCTGCCTGCCTGCCTGCCTGCCTGCCTGCCTGCCTGCCTGCCTGCCTGCCTGCCTGCCTGCCTGCCTGCCTGCCTGCCTGCCTGCCTGCCTGCCTGCCTGCCTGCCTGCCTGCCTGCCTGCCTGCCTGCCTGCCTGCCTGCCTGCCTGCCTGCCTGCCTGCCTGCCTGCCTGCCTGCCTGCCTGCCTGCCTGCCTGCCTGCCTGCCTGCCTGCCTGCCTGCCTGCCTGTCTGTCTGTCTGTCTGTCTGTCTGTCTGTCTGTCTGTCTGTCTGTCTGTCTGTCTGTCTGTCTGTCTGTCTGTCTGTCTGTCTGTCTACCTGTCATGTGAAGGTCTGGGTATGTAACATTAGGTTAAATACACAAGATACATGTGTCACAAAGGACTTCTTGTTTTAGGAAATTATGGAGTCTTATAAAAAGAATTGCAGAAAAGAAAAGTGGTGTTCAAGATTTAATGGGGTAAATAAAAGCTGTAAAATTAGATGAGGCTAAGCTTAATAGATGATTCAGAAAATGTTTTAGAATCTGACCATCAGGGATTAAACCTGCAACCATCAAATATCCAGTTAGATGCATCTACTTACTAGGAAGAAGTTAACCAGTGAACTCAATGCTATTAACCCTTTAACTCCCACCATGTCAGTAGGTCTTCCCCTGACCAGTTAATTAGTCTGGTGTTAGACGAGTTAAAAATGAGTAATGATTTATTTAACGTCATAGGCACAGGATGTGGTCGCCCAATCATCCGAGCCAGAGGCTCGTGTTGAAGTGCACGACACAAGCTAAGACCTAAGTGTTGATTTTACGGAGGGAGGAAAACCGCAGAACTGCGAAAAACCCTCGAAGTACAGGAGAAACCAACTATATTCCACTCGCATGACATTCAAGTTCGAGAACGAGGTTATTCCCAGACGGTCATCCATCCAAGTACTAACCCCGTCCAACGTACTGGGCTTAACTACAGCGGTGAGAGGCAGCGCCCTAACAGCACGCCACCCATGCAGCCATGCTTCCCCAAAATAAAATAAAGTGTCAAATGTGTCAAAAATAAAGTGCCAAATGACACCAGTGCATTCTCGTCCCCAGAGCCTCTCCCGTGCTGGCGCACGGAAAAGGCTCTGGGAGAATCCAAACCGGAACACCAAGATTCTTTGGTGTTCTTTCAAAAGCGCATGCGTTTAAGTTCGCGGTTTGCGACTTGGACACGAGATCATCGACAGTTGTTTGGAATATAAATTTTCCTTTCGTTTTCGATTTTGGCGGTTTGGCTGCCTCGTATTAACTCGTTTGACTTTAGAACAGTTGTGATTGTGGTACATTCCGTTCGAAGAAGGTACTTGTCAAGTGTGGCTCATCTGCATTCAAGTGATTCAACAAGAAAAACAGTGAGACGGTTGGTCCACTTTCGTACGGTTTTTCCTCACCTTAGTTTTGTTTCAACGTATTGGAAGCGTAATTTTTCCGTCTTTCTACTCAAAATGATGTGTTACACTTGAAAAAGACAAATTCGACGTTTGGAAAGCGGCAAGTTTAATTTAAAAAAGTAAACAAGTCTCACAAAAGCTCCACTCTTCAGTCTTAGCGAAATTCCTCGGCAAGGCCGGAAGTAATTTTAGCTGTGTGGACCAATCAGATGCGTTTGGCCAGTATTGGCTGAGTACCTCAGTACTTATGCAGTCGCTCCGTGTTTAAGGAGATAATATAACCCTGTAATAACTCCCACCTTGTCAGGTCTCCCCTTGACAAGTAAAATCGTCTGGCGTTAGACAGAGTAAAAAATAGAAAGTGCTAAATGGCACTGATGGGAATGAGAGGTTTAAAGTTAAACATTGAGTTCACTTGGAAAAACATGTTCAATGGTTAGTGTCTAACACAGTAACAGTAACTTGGCATTAGCTGCAGTCCTTTTCGTTTGATGTGAAGCGTGCGATCGCATGCGCACACGCTGGCACACGCACAAACTCAACGACGCGTGCTATTTGTCGCACGCGTGAAAGGCCATGTTCAATAGACCTTTTCACCAAACGAGACGGTAAATGCAGTATTTGCTCCGGGCTCTGATTGGCTGCTCCGAAACACATCATATGCCCACGATACACTAGTTCTGCGCTTGTAAATATTAAAACATTTTCTCATTGCTTGATAGAAATATAATTGAATTTTCCTAATATTTTGAGAACATAAGTGGATCATAAACTGCGGCATAATCATGTGCTTATAACCACGCACTTTTTATACAAATAGCATACACTTTCTTTGTAAGTATTATAAGTAGAGTGCTTGGCCGGTGGCGAATGATTGTCCGAAACCGGCCTTGATAAAATAGCTTTTTAAGACGTTTCTTCTCAGAAACTATATTGCTCAAATGAACTCCGAATACTCCCTAAAGGTTACTCATGATTTGATCACAGCGAAATTATGAGCATTGAATTCAATGTTTAAGTCACAGCGATCAAGTCACCGAAGCGGCTAGGCTAGCTGATTACATGGAACATTACATGACATCCTAGTGCACTCGAAAATTTCATCATGAACAACCCAAACATTTGTAAAGATAGATCATCAAAAAGAGTCGATATTGATTAACTCTTTCTTGTCCGAATTGGTCTTTAGTATTTTATTCTGGCTAACGCCAGACGATTTTATTCACCTCTGGGGAAGCCCCCGGACAGGAATGAGTTAAGATAAAGATGGATAATAATCTTGAGAACGAGCAATAAAACCACATGAAGAGGTCTCTATATCTTTGCCTTGCTTTGTTTACCAGTGTTACCGTGGGCGCCTCAATTATCACCCAATCAGAGCCCGGAGCAAATACTGCATTTTACCGTCTCGTTTCGCCAATAGCGGCGCCATCTTGAATTCGCAATGCATTATGGTCTATCCAGGGTATCCAGCTCCACTAAAAGGGCGATTGCGTACTGTTGAGACACAATGCGGTAATTTTTTCTGTATAAATACTTTCGTGACAACAATATCTAAATATAATAATTGTCATTTTGGTAAAAGTAACAATTCTCGGACGTGTAAGGATCGATTCATGACAAATGTATCCTTGTTCGTACGAGAATTATTGCTTTTACTAATATGACAACGATCATATCTAGAAAATTGTTGCAATGAAAGTGTTTATCAAGAAAAAAATTACCGCATTGTGTCTCAACACTAAGCAATCACCCTTTTAATAGAGCTTATTACCCTGGATAGACCACAATGCATTGCGAATTCAAGATGGCGCTGCTATTGGTGAAAAGGTCTATTGTTCATTCACATTGCAAACGTAACGTCGTAAGGACCTAAGAGTCTCACAATGTAACCTAAGGTCTCACATGCAACGTAACCTAAGGTCTCACAACGTAACGCACGATCTCACAGCGTAACGTAAGGTTTCACAAGGTAATGCGCGGATCAATTTATACTGTTAACATCCCCTCCCCCCCCGGGCATTTGAACTTTTCGATATTTTGCGGTCAATTTTCCACCCCCAGGTCAAAAAAGCAGTTCAAATGCCCCCACATATAAGGCAAATTGATGGTCAAATGCCCCAACCCCCGGGTCATTCTGACTGTAATTCTGTCAGTTCGAGTTTGGAATTGTGTGTGAAAAATAAACGCACTGAATTTTGAAGCAATTTCAACATTTTAATATAATAAAGTGTGTATTAAAATACTAGTGTACTTGATGCTATATTAAAGAAAATGTTAAAGTTTCCCAAAAGCAAACATTAATATATTAAAACAACAGTTCTCCATGGTACGTTGTTGGCCTAATAAACGATGAATGTAAATTGTTTCATGCTGCAACTCTCAACATTTTAAATCACCCTGTATAGAAAACACCAATATATATGAAACATTTGATTCGAAATAAAAGAAAACACGGCCTGCTTGATATAGTATGAAAAATGAAGGTAAATACGCTCAAAACTGTCAATCAGCTTCTGCATCCCATTTGTCAGAAGCCATTCTGCCACGTAGATGTCAGAGTTAGAAAAAAGCTGCGAGTATGCGGGTACCACCCGGAGGAAGGTTTAATTTAGTGAGGAAGGTTTAAAGTTAAAACACGTGAAACAACACATTCGGTAATCTGGGAAAGTTACAATTGATCAAGCAAGGTGTCGAGAAGAAAAGCGATTTGCAGCAAAATATTGGCTAATCAACAATTATCCAGCACTGGCAGTGGAAGTGGCAGCAGTTACATGTGTGAGACATGTACGCTGATGTCTGCTGTGATGTCTGTATCTTCCCAGCCGTCGAGGGTAGTTAGTAGGCCGTCAGTCAACAGCGGTCAGTTATTAGTATAGCTATTGTAGTATGCCAAAGCTTACCTAGGAAAACCTAGAAAACCAAGGTACTGTAAAAGTCACGCAGTATTTATGAACGTTGCAAAACACAAAATTCTCGCTTTAAATTTTGAGGAAGGTTATCTAAACTTAAAAATCTATCCGGAGGAAGGTTGAATACTTTTTCCAACTCTGGTAAATGTTGTCTTGGCCCTTAAAATCTCGCGGTTCGGTGTCAAATTCCCTACCCCTACAGCGGTTTAAAAGGTCAAATTTCCCACTCACGGGATAGGGAAGGGTGTCAAATGCCCAGGGTATGCCGGGGGGATGTTAACAGTATAAATTAATCCGCGCATAAGGTCTTGCAATGTAACGTATATCGTCTTTAAGCGTATGGTACTGTGACAGTTTTGATACAATGGCGTAGCCAGGGTCTTGGGTTGGGGGGGGGGGGGGGGGTTGGGGCAAGAACCTCGATCTTCTAGGGGGGTCCGGAGCCAATTTTCGATTTCTAAGGACTCTGAAACACTATTTCCTGCATTTTGAGGCAAGTATTTAAGAGTAATCGGAAAGCCATAAATTACATAATTTTGATGAAATCAAACCAGAACATAGAATGATACACATCGGAATATAGATTTGCTTATAAACAAGTTGTAAATGTAAAAACAGGTTGGAGGCATTTTGTATAGACCCTTACTATTGTAATTTATAGCATACCTACAATATATATATATATATATATATATATATATATATAATATAACACATCATTGTCTACTCACTCGATCTTAAAACAACTGTACCCCCCCCCCCCCCCTACTACAAGTTTCTCCACGGATTTAAACTTTTCACGAGAACGGTCTTGGAGACCATTGTTAAGAGCCCCCGCCCCCCTGGTTACGCCACTGTTTTCACAGCGTAGTGTGTTTTACGTTTTACAACTAAACTAATACGTTAAAGCGAAAGATAACGTCTTACAATGAATATCAAGCAACACAGCTTTCTTTTTCAGATGTGTAGAAAATAGAAAGTTAGGTTCATATTTCTGTGCCATAATTAATAAGGTTTAACGCACGTGCGATTCGCATGCGCAAAGTTATTTACATACGCGCGTGCAAATTACCACACACTGTGCAGTTTGCCTTACGAAAAGGACTGTACATGTAGCTGGTTGCAGGCTTGATCTCTATGTGGAATGCAGAAACGTTTCTAAATATTTGATGAATGTTAACTATTGGTAATTGCCTGTCAGTCATTACACCAAGCTTGCAAGTACATCTGAAGTAAGTTTTGGTTTTCAATTTTATTGTGTACTGTCTATAGTTTATTTATTACATGTATTTCTTAATTTTTTTCTGTACAGGAAATTTCAACAGTCCAATGGTAGGAAAGTCTCAGAAGGTAAGTAGAAATTAATTCATTATTATTATCACCACCTATCTGATCACTAATATTATTACCAGCACTACTACCACCACCACTACCACCACCACCACAACCATTACTACTACCACAATTACCTTCACCACTATCACCACCACCACTATCACTAATATTACCACCACTACCACTAATATTACCATCACCACCACTACCACAATCACCACTATAATCACCACCACCACTATCACCACCATTACCATCACTACTACCATTGCCAGACTACTATCACCACCACAACTATGACCTAATTGCCACCACCATTGACACTACCAACACTGTTATTACAAACACCATTACTGCTATCACCACCAATGCCACCACAATTACTAGCCCCACTATTATCACTACCATCTCCACTATTGTCACCACTGCTACTACCACCACCACCATTACATCCACAACTATTACTACTACTACAACTACCACCAATTTGATTATTGCCATCACCATAATGACTACCACTATATATTACCACCACTAAGACCACTGCCACCACTGTTACCATTACCACTACTTTTACAACTATTACAACCATTACCATTACCACCACCACCACTATCACCACCACTACCCTCACCACCACTACTACCTCCATCACCACCACTACCACCATGGTGGCTACTTGGAGCACCTTTAATATGCCTTGACACGGCGGGTCACGTTGATCTGCATCCTTCGTAATTCAGCCACTGGCTGCAAGTAAGGATGATTAGTCCCCAGTCTTTTATCCGTTATCCTCGCCTGCCTCCTCTGCAGGCCTTCGTTGCATCATGGACAGGTCAACACCGCTGCCAAACGTTTGCGCATGCGTGAATTCGCTGAGTAAACATTGCAAGAGAAGTGGGAACTAGCCAACAACCAGACAGTGAAGACTAAGTAAGACTCGACTATTCATTTGTATTTTTAAAAAAAGGGTAAAGAAAATTACGAAGGGGTAAATTCAGAATATGTTACAATATTGACAAGAAAGCCATGCACAAATTACCTACCTTATCTTTTTGGTAGTATGCTTATAATTTTAACTTTTGTGCCGGACTCTCGGACCAGTTCAAATAGTTCAGTGTTTTCCCGCTCTTTTTCCGAGGACGAGCTCGGAGGTCGCACATGCGCAATACGTTTGGCAGCGGTGTTGGGCAGGTCACACACGTATTTCCTCTCAAACCTATGACCTGTCCATGATGCAATGAGGGCCTGCGGAGGACCAGCCCCCAGCTGTCATCAAATGTTTTTGTTACCTCCTGAGTGTCTATGAGGTATCTGATATTTTTTTACTTTTTCTCTAGAGGAGCAAGCAGAAGAGTGGAGTAGTGATGAATTCAGTGGAAGTGGAAGTGTAAGTTTACAGTAGATGTAAAGAAGATTTAAAGTTGACTGCAATCATGTACTTCTAGTCGAGGAGGAGAAGCGAGAAAAAGTCGGCCACGTAGCACCCCCCACTACACAATAGTTTTGACTCCAGATTATAATAGGCTAATTCGAAGGAAGTATGTGCGTGTGTTTCTCTCACAACGCCAAACATGTAGAATTTTCAAGTGATTATGTTTGATAATAGCAAATATATATAACCTTCTCTGATAACTCATTATGCACATGTGAAGTCAAGTTGTTTAATTTACATATCAAACAAACTGAAATATTTCAACACGAAACAAGGAAACGAAAAACTGCAAAAGATGTTACTCTATCATTTTAAGTGTTCTTTCAAATAAGGCAAACTTAATTTTCGTTTCATGTGCAATTTAAGTCTGTCGATGAAAGGACCACCCACCCCCTCTATGTAGCAGGCCACTGACTCCACAATTTGTGAGTACGACTGACCTAGCAATGTTCTTTGGGTATCAGCCTATTATAAATTGGAGTCAAAACTATTGTGTAGTGGGGGTGCTACGGTCGACTTTTTCTCGCTTCTCCTCCTCGACTATTCTCATCAGTCATCACTGGAACCCATCACATTTATCATGCACAGTATAACACTAATAGTAGTATTCTATGTTGGGCATGTCTCATCCGCAGTATATTATCTGATTGCGGGCTGCTAGATTTTTTGAGCACGTTTCTTCATGGAAGCACGAAAAATGGATTTTGACACTTGGTACACATGTGCATGTACATACGTACAGTATATTATTTAAAGGATTTAACCCATTCCTGTCTGAGCTAACCAAAAATTGCCCCTTTATTATTTTTACTCTTTCTAATACCAGATTATTTTACTCTGGCTAACATTCACCAAACTATTTTACTCTGGCTAACACCAGCCTATTTTACTCTGTTTTTTACACCAGACTATTTTACTCTGTTTAACACCAGACTATTTTACTCTGTTTAACACCAGACTATTTTACTCTGGCTAACACCAGACTGTTTTACTATGTCGAACACCAGTGTGAGACTACTTTATTGTCTAATGTCAGAGTACAGTATTTACTCTGTGTAACACCAGAGTATTTTATTCTGTCTGATAGGTCTAACAGCAGACTGTTTTACTCTGTCTGACAGCAGACTGGTTACTCTGTCTGACCCCAAACTATTTTACTCTGTCCAACACCAGACTATTTTACTCTGTCTAACACCAGACTATTTTACTCTGTTTAACACCTGACTATTTTACTCTAGCTAACACCGGACAGACTATTTTACTCTGTCTAACACAAGACTATTATACTCTGTATAACACCGGACTATTTTACTATGTCTAACAGACATAGTAAAATAGTCGTGTTAGACCTGTTAGACCAGACTATTTTACTCTGTTTAACACCAGACTATTTTACTCTGTCTAACACTAGACTATTTTACTCTGTCTAACACCAGACTATTTTACTCTGTTTAACACCAGACTATTTTACTCTGTCTAACACCTGACTATTTTACTCTTTCTAATACCAGACTATTTTACTCTGGCTAACATGCACCAGACTATTTTACTCTGGCTAACATGCACCAGACTAATTTTCTCTGGCTAACACCAGACCATTTTCCTCTGTTTAACACCTGACTATTTTACTCTGTTTAACACCAGACTATTTTACTCTGTTTAACACCAGACTATTTTACTCTGTCGAACACCAGACTATTTTACTCTGGCTAACACCAGACTATTTTACTCTGGCTAACACCAGACTATTTTACTCTGTTTAATACCAGACTATTTTACTCTGTTTAACACCAGACTATTGTACTCTGTTTAACACCAGACTATTTTACTCTGTCGAACACCAGACTATTTTACTCTGGCTAACACCAGACTATTTTACTCTGTTTAACACCAGACTATTTTACTCTGGCTAACACCAGATTATTTTACTCTGTCGAACACCAGACTATTTTACTCTGTTTAACACCAGCCTATCTTACTCTGGCTAACACCAGACTATTTTACTCTGTCAAACACAAGACTATTTTACTCTGTCTAACAGAAGACTATTTTATTCTGTCTAACACCAAACTATTTTACTCTGGCTAACACCAGACTATTTTACTCTGTCTAACAGAAGACTATTTTATTCTGTCTAACACCAAACTATTTTACTCTGGCTAACACCAGATTATTTTACTCCGTCTAACACCAGATTATTTTACTCCGTCTAACACCAGATTATTTTACTCTGTCTAACACAAGACTATTATACTCGATCTGCCTAACACCAGACTATTTTACTATGTCTAACACAAGACTATTTTACTCTGTCGAACACCAGACTATTTTACTCTGTAGTCTAACACCAGACTATTTTACTTTGTCTAACACCGAACAGACTATTTTACTCTGTCTAACACAAGACTATTATACTCTGTCTAACACCAGACTATTTTACTATGTCTAACACAAGACTATTTTACTCTGTCTAACACCAGACTGTTTTACTCTGTCGAACACCAGAGTGAGACTACTTTATTGTCTAACGCCAGAGTAATTTGCTCTGGCTAACACCAGACTGTTTTACTTATTTTATTGTCTAACACCAGACTATTTTACTCTGGCTAACACCAGACTGTTTTACTATGTCGAACACCAGTGTGAGACTACTTTATTGTCTAATGTCAGAGTATTTACTCTGTGTAACACCGGAGTATTTTATTCTGTCTGATAGGTCTAACAGCAGACTGTTTTACTCTGTCTGACAGCAGACTGGTTACTCTGTCTGACCCCAAACTATTTTACTCTGTCCAACACAAGACTATTTTACTGATTCAAACACAAGACTAGTTTGCTCTGTCAAACATAAGACTATTTTACTCTGTCAAACACAAGACTATTTTACTCTGTCAAACACAAGGATATTTTACTCTGTCAAACACAAGACTATTTTACTCTGTCAAACACAAGGATATTTTACTCTGTCAAACACAAGACTATTTTACTCTGTCGAGCACCAAACTATTTTACTCTGGCTAACACCAGATTATTTTACTCTGTCAAACACCAGACTATTTTACTCTGTCAAACACAAGACTATTTTACTCTGGCTAACACCAGACTATTTTACTCTGTCAAACACAAGACTATTTTATTCTGTCAAACACAAGAGTATTTTATTCTGTCAAACACAAGACTATTTTACTATGTCAAACACCAGAGTATTTTATTCTGTCAAACACAAGACTATTTTACTATGTCAAACACAAGACTATTTTATTCTGGCTAACACCAGACTATTTTACTATGTCGAACACCAGACTGCTTTACTTTCTAACACCAGAGTGTTTTACTCTGGCTAACAGGTCTAACACGACTATTATACTATGTCTGACACCAGACTGTTTTACTATGTCTGACACCAGACTATTTTACTCTGTCTAGCACCAGGGTATTTTACTCATTAAAGGAAGAACCCTCAGACATCCTAGTAATAGGCAGCAATGGGTTAATAGGCGTAATAACACTAGGCATAATTTTTTCTTCAAATTTAGGATTTTGGTTCTGAGTCAGATAATTATGATGTTCCCGACCCCGAGGTGATTCACCCAGGTAAAGGTTTTAGTTGTTGAGTTGTATACAGTGCGTAAAGAGTAGAGTGCTGCGTAGGCAGTGTTTTAGCCAAGCGAAAAGTGGTAAACTGCCTCGGTTTTTGGTAACGGAAAACTGACGTTTCAAGCGGAGCCCTTCATCAGAATGAAATGTGACACATTTAGTCACTAACAACAAAAACAACAACAACAGCACCACCATCAACGACAACAGCAGCAGCAGGAAGAACAACAGTAGTAGCAGCAACAACAACAGCGGCAATAGCAGCAACAGCACAGCAACAACAACAACAACAACAACAACAGCAGCAGCAGCAACAACAACAACAACAACAATTAGCAGCAACAACAACAGCCGAAGCAACAACAACAACAACAGCAGCAGCAGCAACAACAACAACAACAACAACAACAACAACAGCAATTAGTAACAACATTAACAGCAGCAACAACAGCAGCAGCACTAACAACAGCAGCAGCAGCAGCAACAATAACAATTAGCAGCAACAACAACAACAGCAGTAACAACAACAACAACAGCAACAACGACAACAACAACAACAACAACAACAACAACAACAACAACAACAACAACAACAACAACAACAACGGCAGTAGCAGCAACAACAATAACAGCAACAACAATTAGCAGCAACAACAACAACAACAACAACAACAGCAGTCGCAACAACAACAGTAACAACAACAACAGCAACAACGACGACAACAACAACAGCATCAGCAACAGCAACAACAACAACAACAACAACAGCAGCAGCAGCAGCAGTAGCAGCAACAACAACAACAACAACAACCAGAACAGCAACAACAATAACAGCAACAACTACAACAACAACAACAACAACAACAACAACAACAGCAACAACAACAACAGCAACAACAGCAGCAACAACAGCAACAACAACAACAACATAGTAGCAACAGCAGCTGCAGCAACAACAACAACAATTACCAACAACAGCAAAGGTAATTTCTGGGCTACACTAACCTAGACGAGCTATCGTATGGTACGGTATGGTATGGTGTACTTTGTGCTACATTATACTCACACAATATAATTTTTTGTTTTCTTTCAGAAAACCATGGGAAAAAAGTATGTCATCTTCTTGATTCGTTTTGACCAACAATTGTATTATTTATAATTAAACAGTCAAAAATAGTTGCAAAATGAATTTCAGTCTAAGTCTCATTCTTGATGTGGCCTGGCTGCACTTGTACTGAACTATTCTCATTTCTGACATATCTTTTTATTTTTTCTCTACATGTAACTTTAATCTAGATTTCAGTGGATCGGCAAGAAACGATAAGGAGAAACCTGGAAAAACTTATGACAGCTAAACGATCTCCTTCACCTGAAGTACGTAGAGGGTTTACTTTAAGCCGTACGTAGTACGTAGAGGGTTTACTCTCTGACAAAAGGTCCTACGTTCTCTGTTTCGGCAGTATATACATCTAACCTCACTATATTTCGATTGTTGTTTCTACACTGCCTACGCAGCACGCCACTTTTATTACACTACTTGGTTTACTTTAAGGTCTTTTAAGGTTTGCAAACTCATTTCGGTAAAGCGCTCTCAATTCGTCAGAATTTATGCCACAAATATAAAATAGATGTCGTTAGAGAGCTATTAATTTGTAGAATACAATGTTGTCTTTGATTTTGCGATAAACACAAACCAATAATAGTTGTGAATTTTTAAGGTTACAGGATACCCAAGGAAGCCGTTTCAAGAAATTTGTTACCGCTCGCTCAATTTTTTTCCGATTTGTCTCAAATTTGCACCAAATGTAGTTAAGTATGTGACGGACACTATCGTATTATACAGTAAATAAGAAATAAAATATTGTTGCAGATATACTCATCAGTTTAAAGTCACAGTACCTTCGCGCCGCGGTTTAAGGCGGTCTTTTGTTTTACCAAAAACCTTTCAATTTATCATATTTACACTTCTCAATGTTTGTTCTAAAAAAGTGTGATCGCGCGTTTTATTTATGTGAAAATTACCTGAGTTACAAGCTTTTATTTGTCAATTGCTTGTGCCACAACATAGGTCGAGAAATAAAATATCCTAGCTGCTAAACCACTACATTAATAAAGAAATGCGAACACACTTTTTTGGAACAAACATTGAGGAGTGTAAATATGATAAATTGAGAGCTTTTTGGTAAAACCAAAGACCGCCTTAAACCGCGACGCGAAGGTATTGTGATTTTAAACTGATGAGTATATCTGTAACAATATTTTGATTTCTTATTTACTGTATAATACGGTAGTGTCCGTCACATACTTAACCACATTTGGTGCAAATTTGAGACAAATCGGAAAAAAATTGAGCGAGCGGTAACAAATTTCTTGAAATGGCTTCCTAAGGTATCATGTAACCTTAAATTAAAACCAGAGGGCTTCAATTCGGGGCGACTCAAGTAGAAAAGAGTTTTATTTTGTTCAAAATCTTTTTTTTTTTGCAGTTTAATTCCGAGATAAATTTCCAACAAAACAGTGTTAGCGTTTTTTGATATGTTGAGTTTTGCTGATTTTGTTGGCGACCAAAGTTGAAAATTTTCTAGGGCAGCGTCGGCCACGGTTGAAATCCAAATATTACCAGGGTTAAGTCACGTTGGCCTGAAAAACAGAGAAAAATCTTCTCGACGTTTCGAGCGAAGGCCCTTCATCAGGAGAAATTAGTAAACAACTCACATGTGGTCACGCGTATTTATAGCAGAGCTACAATGGGAATCACGTGAACACATGTAAGCCAATAAAAACAAAGTAAACAAATAAATTAATATGTAATTTTAGCCTGTGTGCAGGTGCTGACCCAATTTGTGGGTCAGCTACTTGCAAATCGGCAAAGAAACAGGTTATAAATTACTATTTAAATCATCAGAAAAAGGTTAAGGAAAAGGTGTGGAATATGGTGGTGGAGTGAGCTAAATGAAAGAGAATCGCTCATTGAGGCCGTGAGGGTGAATGGTACCAAGTTTGTAAATGAGACGCATTTCTTGTTTACGACGAGTATCGTTACAACCTGTAATGGGCTGAATGGCGCAGATTTTCATGTTAGAAAAGGAGTGGTTGGCACTGTTGAAGTGCCTGGCAACAGGTTTGTTTTGCACATTGTTTTTGACATCACGAAGGTGTTCAACAAACCTGTCACCTAAACGTCTTCCAGTTTCTCCGATATAAAGCATGGGACATTTACTGCAAGAGATACAGCAAATGAGGTTGGAGGAAATACAAGTGAAACTATGGGTTATGTTGAACCTACATTTTGGAGCCGAAATTGAAATTGAGGAGTCTAAATATTTACAGGTGTTGCACCTACCACGACAGCAAGAGCTGGTGCCAACATGTGATACCAAGGCTTGCTGCAGTGAGCTGTGAACAACGTTTTCCCGGATGTTTTTGCTATGCCGAAAAGATACTAGGGGTTTCTCAGAGAAAATGGAAGATGTTTCTGGGTCATTTTTAATGAGGTTGAAATTGCGGCTAATGACATCCCTTACTTTGAAATTGAAGGGATGAAAAGTGAGAACTAGAGGTACTTTTTCATTAGAAATGGTAGCCAAAGGTTCGCTTAAGGTGTCTGAACGGGAAATGTTGGAGACCTTGTTTAAGGCAGTGTCTAAGAGGTGGGAAGGATAACCGCGATTAACAAAAAAGTTCTCATTTCCAAACATTTGGCATTGAAATCGTCGTCTTCACTGCAGAGGCGGCGAAGACGAAGAAATTGAGAGAAAAGAATGGAAGTTTTGGTGTGTTTAGGATGATGAGAGGAGAAGAGAAGGTAGCTATGAGAGTCAGTGGTCTTGTAAAAGACAGAAGTGCTCAGCTTATTACCATTAATGGAGACGAGAATATCTGAGAACGACACACTAGTCTCACTGATCTCCCATGTGAACTGGAGTGCTGGGTGGAAGTCATTAACATAGTTAATGAAGCAAACCAAGTCAGCGCGCGAACATGATGCAGTGCCTAAGCAATCATCAATGAACCGACCATAGTAGTCAGGTAGAAACCAGTGTATCGTTCAAAGATTTGTTTTTCCACATAACCAACAAATAAGTTGGCATAGTTAGGGCCCATAGTTAGGTAATAAGCTGAGCACTTCTGTCTTTTACAAGACCACTGACTCTCATAGCTACCTCCTCTTCTCCTCTCATCATCCTAAACACACCAAAACTTCCATTCCTTTCTCTCAATTTCTTCGTCTTCGCCGCCTCTGCAGTGAAGACGACAATTTCAATGCCAAATGTTTGGAAATGAGAAACTTTTTTGTTAATCGCGGTTATCCTTCCCACCTCTTAGACACTGCCTTAAACAAGGTCTCCAACATTTCCCGTTCAGACACCTTAAGCGAACCTTTGGCTACCATTTCTAATGAAAAAGTACCTCTAGTTCTCACTTTTCATCCCTTCAATTTCAAAGTAAGGGATGTCATTAGCCGCAATTTCAACCTCATTAAAAATGACCCAGAAACATCTTCCATTTTCTCTGAGAAACCCCTAGTATCTTTTCGGCATAGCAAAAACATCCGGGAAAACGTTGTTCACAGCTCACTGCAGCAAGCCTTGGTATCACATGTTGGCACCAGCTCTTGCTGTCGTGGTAGGTGCAACACCTGTAAATATTTAGACTCCTCAATTTCAATTTCGGCTCCAAAATGTAGGTTCAACATAACCCATAGTTTCACTTGCACTTCCTCCAACCTCATTTACTGTATCTCTTGCAGTAAATGTCCCATGCTTTATATCGGAGAAACTGGAAGACGTTTAGGTGACAGGTTTGTTGAACACCTTCGTGATGTCAAAAACAATGTGCAAAACAAACCTGTTGCCAGGCACTTCAACAGTGCCAACCACTCCTTTTCTAACATGAAAATCTGCGCCATTCAGCCCATTACAGGTTGTAACGATACTCGTCGTAAACAAGAAATGCGTCTCATTTACAAACTTGGTACCATTCACCCTCACGGCCTCAATGAGCGATTCTCTTTCATTTAGCTCACTCCACCACCATATTCCACACCTTTTCCTTAACCTTTTTCTGATGATTTAAATAGTAATTTATAACCTGTTTCTTTGCCTATTTGCATTTAGCTGACCCACAAATTGGGTCAGCACCTGCACACAGGCTAAAATTACGTATTAATTTATTTGTTTACGTTGTTTTTATTGGCTTACATGTGTTCACGTGATTCCCATTGTAGCTCTGCTATAAATACGCGTGACCACATGTGAGTTGTTTACTAATTTCTCCTGACGAAGGGCCTTCGCTCGAAACGTCGAGAAGATTTTTCTCTGTTTTTCAGGCCAACGTGACTTAACCCTGGTAATATTCAAAGTTGAAAATGCTGTTTTTCGACAAAATAAGTCATAAGATTGAAACCAGGCAATCAATAAAAAAAGGCTGACACTGCTTTGCTTGAAATTTATCTCGGAACTGCGAAAAGTTTTTTGAACAAAATAAAACGCTTTGTTCTTATGTCGCCCCGAGTGAAGCTCTCTGGTATAAACGAAGACCTTAAGATGGAACAATGTTGGCCGGAATAGAGGAGCAATTTTGGCGTCTATGTCGTGGCGAGTGTAGAAAGAATTTTTATTTATTTATTTCTATTTCTATTTTTTTATTTAAAAAATTCGCCCTAAGGCTGGTGCACAGCAAAAGGACACGAGGTCCCCTACAAGGCTTGGACACCAAACCCATCCCTACAAAATAAATAGAATAAATCCTAAGACTAGAAATACATGAACGCAACGACCCCTCGCCCGCTTTATATGCATTTTTAACCTCCCCCCACCCCCCTCCTCTAATTTCTGTTTTTGTTGTATTAATGAACACTTGCACAGATCAGAAAACATCCAGAAAATTAGCTAGCAAGCTTCATCTGTAGTCGTGTATTATTTCTATGGTATTGACACACCGAAAGGACATGCAATGTCAATATTAAAAAAAACAAAAACGAGATGAACCAAATGACAAATTTTCATTCAAAAATATATATAAACAGTGGGCCAAGAAAAGACACAAATCACACAATGTCAACGTCCTAGCGTTGAAAGACAATTCTAGACAATTCTAGACAATATATTATTTATATTAATTTTCATTTTCAAGATTTCTTCTGTTTTAACTCAGCTAAACTGTTAAATACGAATCTCCTACCGTTAAACTTTCTTCTGCTTTTGTGACCACAAACACTGCCAATTCAGTCTACTCTTTTCGGATTGTTTTTCTCGTTCGTGGTTTCTTACTTTTTTCGTTGTTGACACATAAATATGACAAGGCATCATTCAGTTCTCTTCATGATCTAAAAAGCCGTTTGTTTCAAAATTTCTTCATCGTTCTCTCTCGAGTTATGTAGAATACACCAGAGCAAAATTCTTTACCGGCTTTGAACAGTTTCAGGACACATCCCTCTTCTTTCAGTTACATTTCGTTCGGCATCGTTTTCTGTCTTTATCGTATTACTTTTTAGGATTTTTCCAGTGGTTTTAAGTCGTATTTATTGTTGTCTTTTTCTCGCTGCCACATCTCTTGTTAGCCTTCTTTCCTTGGTCTTTTTTCATAGTAATATTAATGTACATTTTAGCTGAAACCATTTTTTCTGGCAAAGATTTCTTTCGTCATGATCGTTGAAAAACTATTTTGTAATCCAACCGAACTTATAAATTATAATTTGCTGACGTAAATTTAAATAATTTGAATAATTTAACGGATTAGTTACCAGTACCCTGCTATTCGAACTGCGCAAGTTGTGGATTTGATAACATATATATAGATATATATATATATATATAAACATCTCGCAGAATTTCTTTCCACTTGCGTGTAATTTCGCGTGTACTACACGCGTGTAAAATGGACTCCACGCGTGTCGAGATTAGCACCCTCACCGGGCTCCGGGCCTTCGGCCCGTCGCCCGGCTCGGGGATTATGAATACATAATATTCTAATCAATGTTTGAATAAACGTTTAACATGTACAAGCCACCATAGGATTGACAAGACGGCATTTCGGACAAACAAGTTTGTAAGTTCTAACATTTTCAGCATCGAACACAATAAGTCGAGAATACTAGAAAGTTTTAAGTTCCTTTTTAAAAAACTAATAGAGATTTAATAGCTTTCATAGCATCGGGAATAGCACATTACCAGAAATTAGGGTCATTTCTGCCGCTGCTCTCGGTCAGCGGCTATATTCGCCTAATAATATAATTATGTATTCTAGAATTTCTAATGAGTGTGATTCTACTGTATTCTAGTGTTTCTCATTATTCATGACATTGAGTTCTTTAGAATTCACCTAAATTGTGCACGATAAGGACTGTGAAATCAAGCAAGTTCAAACGCTTTTGGAAGTACTTTGCTAGAGACAAATGAGGACCTTTATGTGCTCTCGAAGTAGACTGACTCATGCCGAATGCAACGCAAGTCGGGCACGTCGCATCACCCGTAACGTTGTTGGTCAATTTGTCCAATTTCTAGAACCTGTTTGCAAAGATTACTATGGCTAACACTATGGATAGTGTCGCTTTCAGTGCAAAAATAAGACGAGCTAGGGAAGTACTTTGTCGTCGAAGTAAGCAAATGTTTTGTAGTTATAACTGTTCCTTAGTCCATGTTGAAGTCAAATAGAGTCGGGCAAAGAAGAATTATGTCACCGTTTAAGCAAAATTTGAATTATGTGCTCTCCTTATTATTTACTGTGGAGAATCTCCATTATTATATACGCACGCGCGCCACCATCTTGTCCCAAATTTCTGGTAATGATTCCACAAATTGGCAATTCTTGTAAAAAATGTATCACGGAAAAGTGAAGTTCTAACCCTTTAACCATTTGTGTATTAAGGTAGCGTCCACTCATCCCACGACGAGAATTGAGAATGGGAATTGAGTCTTTATATCTAAGTATCTAACGTTGTGAAGTGGATCCGGTTGAGATGGCTGTGATATGTGTTAAACGGAAAGATGACGGCGACTGTGTGAAGAAAAGCATGCCATGTGAGGTGGAATTAAGTGAGAAAGAGGAAGGCTGAAGACGACATAGAGTCGGATGGTGGGGAGGGACAAGATAAAATGTGGTTTTGCCTCTCACCACTGCATTTCAAAGTTGGGTGACCGCCTGGGAATCCAGAGGGAGGTACTCTAGCAATTCTTGGGTAGGGGTGTTCAGTGGCGTCGCCAGACCTGGTAGAGTGAGGGGGGGGGGGGGGGGAACAAAATGATGACGTCATCATCGGTATATGACGTCATCGGTATATGACGTCATCGGTTACCTCCTGTTGATTCTACATAATAGTTTTTATATAGATAATTGTGATTTTAAAATATATATGATGGTTTCTGGTTGTTGCCAGTAGTGCTAACCCAACACTACCTGTAACCTCCACATTAACCTTAACCCCCTAACATTCCTAAACCTAACCCAAATTATTATGTGGACCTAACACATAACACATAGTAGTCTACAGAGCGAACTAACGCAAGAAAAGATATGAAAAACACATTCACACACTTGTAAACTATTTGACTATTTTCCCCCCATGTTTCTCACCGGATTTGGAAGAATCTCAAAATACACTTTAACTCAGCGATCGCAATGATCAACAATCGTGTCGCTGTTTCCATATGATCGCTTATCTGATCGCGACTATTGTTTTAATGGTCCGTTGGGATGCACACTGATCGCCAAGATCACTGAGATTGCAAAATCACCGTTTCCATATGAAACGCAACGATCGCATTCAACGAACATTTTCGTCTATCGTGGCGATCGCGATCGTAGGGATCGTTGCGTTAGTGGTTTGCATATGATGGCTACGATCGCCGAGTTCATTTTTGAACGATCGTAGCGATTATAAGACAGACTTCGATTTTTATTTCAGAGATTTCAAATGTCCATTTTAAACGAATTCTGCATCAAAGACGAGTAACAGTGTGTTCTTTTTCAGACTTTTAAATTTTTATTTGGAATTTTTTTTAGGATCTTGAAGATTATCCTGACAACGAAGAACTCTACGACGTACCAGAGGATGGCTGTGGTAAGTCGACTAAAACTAAACAATTGAGGGTTGTAGTTGGGTGTAAATTTGCTAGAATTTACATACATACCTACATCATCTTTATTTTAATACGCTGGCCTCCACAACTTATAATAGAAGTTGATTTCCAGGAGGGGCGTGTATTTAAACTTACCTACCTAAAAACTGACTGACTGACTGACTGACTGACTGACTGACTGACTGACTGACTGACTGACTGACTGACTGACTGACTGACTGACTGACTGACTGACTGACTGACTGACTGACTGACTGACTGACTGACTGACTGACTGACTGACTGACTGACTGACTGACTGACTGACTGACTGACTGACTGACTGACTGACTGACTGACTGACTGACTGACTAACAAGTAATGTAGCGTAATCTAAAAACTAAGTATTAAAGCAACCGGGTCAGCATGTTTCAGCAAAAGGCAAGGCGGCAAGTCTATTCTTAAATTCATAAAGTGACGTTGCCTTTTTTGCCTCAGTTGGTAAATTATTCCACAGCATTGAACCACTATATTTAAAACTACGCTTGAGAAAATTAGTGTTTGGCTTTGGAAGTGCTAGATCAGTTTCAATATTTCTGAGATTATAATTTTTATTAATATCTTTAAGCTTTGTCAAACCGTCTCGCAGACACGGCGCGGATTGCGTCGATGAGACTAGAGTGCCCTTTACTCTTGCACGTCTAATTTGGAGGGTATCCCATTGGAAACTGTTTAATACGTCCATCGAACGTATATCATAATTTGCTCCCGTTATGACCCTTGCAGCACGGTTTTGAAGTCTTTGTTACTCGAGGTTAAAACCGACGATTTGATAGCTACTGTCTTCTTCATTCAAGGCCTGGGCACAGTCTAAGATATAATTACCTTAATTAACCTTGCTCCGCTATCTGAGTTCCAGTGGCTCAATGGTTAGAGCGTCTGGCTAGCATTCAGAAGGTTGTGGGTTCGAGTCCCGCTTAGAGCTCAGAGTTTGTTTGTTTTTTCTGAGTATTACCAACTAACACAGCTTGTACAGCAAACAACTGACAATTATTTTGTTAATTAACACCTTGACAAGGGGTCTATCCTTTGCGAGTAAAATCGTCTGGCGTTAGCTGAGAATAACATACTAAACATGCGTCCACATCACTGATCTCAATAAAACTGGATGGGCCGTGGAGTCGAATTTCGCGTGCCAGTTGTATGATGACGTGACCACTACCCAAGATGGCTGCCGCTAAAATTCATAAGCTTTCGTAGCTTGAAAACAGACAAAAAGAGTTATTTTAAGAAATTTTAAACGAATGTAATCACACAGAAAGTACTCGATAAGGTTTAAGACGGTAATTTCTTGCATTTGTTTCTATTACTGACCTGTAAAACCTGTAAATTTCGTTGTTTTTCTTCAGTGCCGACAACGAAGAAACTTCACGATAATATAAACTGAAAAACAGACTATAAAATCTACGAAGAATTCAATTCGAAGTCTCAAATTGTACCTTTTTTTAGTAATCTTAATGCCTTAACAATATCTCGTGTTGTGTACTTTCCATCTTTTGACTGTATTTGTTGTTAAACAGTGAAAACTAAACGGAACCGGCATCTGTTGTTTGCTTTACGGCCTTTCCCACTCCCCCGGCACAGAGTACTTAATATTCCTCCCCCCCGGCTAATCTGACCGTGCTGACGTCAAGATTGCTTATGCCAGTCAACTTTAGGATTGGGAACAAGTTCTAAGGCCCATATGTTGCACTACGTAAGATGGCGGCGACTTCCACGACTGAAATGTTTGACTGCTAGAGATCAGTCGTCTACATGCGTGCTTTAGGAGTCAAAAGGTTAAGCATTGGAAATTAAAGGTGATGTAATACGGGCAACGTCTTTCTTCAATTAACTCTTTGAAAGTCTTCATGGCGATAAAGTAATATAAATTAGCTTTGTGGAAACATCACGTAAAATATTTCTTTGCTAAGCTTTCGGCCTGTTGACTCAGGCCTTCATCAGAGCAATGACAACAAGTTGTTGGCTCACGTCATTTATAAACTAAGCAACTGATCAATTAAATCACGTAGGAATACAATGGCGTATCACGTTAATTTTATTAAGTAGAAAACAAAATCAAGAATGTTCTCCGAATAGGGCACACCACGTGCTGTTTAATGGCTGTCCTTCCTGAGAAATAGTTCGATGTTTTGCAATCTCAATAGACTCCCTTGTTCTTCGCAATTAACGTGATACGCCATTGTATTCTTACGTGATTTAATTGATCAGTTGCTTAGTTTATAAATGACGTGAGCCAACAACTTGTTGTCATTGCTCTGATGAAGACCTGAGTCAACAGGCCGAAAGCTTAGCAAAGAAATATTGTACGTGGTGTTTCCACAAAACTTATTTATATATATCTTTCTTCAACTTGCAACGCAACAAAGTTGCGATGCAAGTTGAAACGCGTTGTTGCACGTATTACCACCCACCTTAAACATTGCCACGCAACAATGATTTTGTTGCAAGTTGAAAAAAATTGTTTAAAAAAGTGGACTCCAGTTTTCTACTTGCTGCAGTCTGCTGTTTCAACTTGCAACGCAACAATGTTGCAGCGATTTGTTGCTCGTATTACTTGATCTTAACCTGGACAAAAAAAAACTTGGATTAACTTAGATTTGATTTTTTTAATCAAAGGTGAGCCAGAACAGGACGTTTATGAAACACCCAGTGATGAGTCAGGAGGAGGTAAGGACACAGCATACATGCTTTGCTACATAGGTGGTGCATGGTATGGTATGGTATAGTGTGAATGGCATGGTGTGGCGTGATGTGGTCTGGTGTGATACAGTTTGATATGGCATGGTGTGATATGGTATGGTGCGGTGTGATTGTATGGTATTGTATATGGTTTGGTGTATGGTATGGTATATGGTAGCCTGCGTAGCCGGCGCTGGGGATTGGGACGAACAGTGAAAGGAGCACCTGCAGTCACCCATTGTTATTTTTCGTGTATAGCGTTCGCCGGCGAACGCTGGCAATCTATTGGTTGACACGCTAATGACCTATCAATCAAAGAGAGTTTAAATTTCCGCTGCAGACGTTGGCGAAGAAGAGCGTTGTGAAAATGTGCCTTGCATATATAATAATATAAGGAAACGAGCTCAAAATAAACTGAGATTGAGAAGAGACTGGCCATAAGGCAGCCGCATGTGCATCCAAAGGTAAATGTTTATTCGCTGGTTTCCCAACAGTTAATTACGGATTTAAGATTTTCACGCAAGACGTTGGCCCCTTCGGCGACTTCGGCTTAAACGGCGAGTATTACTGAATTGTCGGACATTGGCTTGAGCAAAACATCATATAGAATTTCTTATTACACTTACTAACACTCGCATTGATTCGAATCGGTGGGGTCTACTCAGGCGTACTTCTCCTGCTGCATTGGCCATCAGCGCCAGTTATCAATGGAAGATAAAATTCGCTATTAAATTTAACTCAGTATTATTGATATGCGTGCGAATGTCGCGAGATGTTATGATTATATTTATATTGATCGTCATAGTCGTTACATACACATGTTTTATAACTACGAAAATAATCTGCCTGAGCTCTCTGTAGCCCACTCAACATAAATTGTTTAACTATTTAAAAGATTTTGCAGTGAACACTATTAACCGTAAACCAGCCAAGATAGACCTACTCTGGGATCTTAACTCCCCGCGAGATAAGGCGAGGCTGTGCGAGTTAAGGCGAGATAAGGCGATTTAAGGAAAAATAATACAACGGTACTCTATATCTATATCTATCTATCTATCTATCTATCTATCTATATATATATATATATATATATATATATATATATATATATATATATATATATATATATATACATATACACTGTACTGTACTGTACTATACTATATATATATATATATATATATATATATCTCTCTCTCTCTCTCTCTCTCTCTCTCTCTCTCTCTCTCTCTCTCTCTCTCTCTCTCTCTCTCTCTCTCTCTCTCTCTCTCTCTCTAGTATAGTTTAGGCTTACCTCAAAATGTTGAGTGTTGAGGTAAGACTAAACTATACTATATTATATTCGCTCTACAATACAATACAATACAATATTTATTTATTGTCGATGGACGTGGGGAGTGGTTGCCCATTCTCCCGAGCCAGAGCCTCGTGTTACAAACGCTCGACCATTAAAATAAATATAAATAAATAAATTATAAGTAATAAATAGGTATAACAATAACAGTTATAAACTAGGTTTAAAAATAAGTTATAAAGAGCAATATAGATAATTATGAAGATATTACAATAATAATCGTAATTCAATTACACATGCGGTACGGTCTATAAGCACCTGTTGCACTGGCAGCCGGAAAAACTCATTCCCTTAATTTGGGAACGAAATTCAGACATAGAAGTAGAAGATTTAGCAGCAGTTGGTAGTTGGTTCCAGATATGTGATATGATATAAATAAACGAGTTATGCATATATAGATTATTATAAGTAGGTTGATTAACATTGAGACCGGAACTACGTAGGTTGTAAGGTGTAAGTCGAGGAGTAAAAAGATCAGAAATATAACTTGGACCTTGCATCTTGAAACATTTAAAGAATAATATAAGTGATTGT
Organism: Corallium rubrum; assembly: GCA_964035015.1. Taxonomy (NCBI): domain Eukaryota; kingdom Metazoa; phylum Cnidaria; class Anthozoa; order Scleralcyonacea; family Coralliidae; genus Corallium; species Corallium rubrum. The sequence continues at coordinate 1,045,260 of OZ036007.1, read as the reverse complement.
TCAAATCTTCTCTGCTCTAGCGAGACCATATTAGTGATAGATAGACAGGTGTCGTATTTTATAGTGGATCCTAAATTTAATAGAGTTCTTAAGGCATAGAAGTTAACGTTTTCCAACTTAGTGTTTAGTGCTTTAGATATTCCTAGAAGGATTGGTGAACAGTATTCCAAGTGTGGTAGTATATAGCTTTTGTGGAGTGTAATCACCGTTGTAGACGGAACAAGACGCTTGATGCTGCGCAAAGCAGCAATCTTCAATCTACCTTTATGGTATTGAGCACTTTCCGACATTCTGTGAACAAAATCACACGTGCTCGTTATATATATAAAAATTTTTTTTCTGTTATATATATATATAATATATATATATATATATAATATATATATATATATATATACACACCAACGAGCACGTGTGATTTTGTTCACGGAATGTCGGAAAGTGCTCAATACCATAAAGGTAGAGCGAATATAGGGTTTAAGTGGGCTGACCTCAAAATGTTGAGTGTCGCAACTGTCAGTTTCACGAGGGGCGATCTTCAGGCAACTGTTTCGATTCGTTGGCCGCTTAAATTGTTTTGGTCAAGATGTGGGCGTGTGGACGGTGAAACAATGAATGCATCCCTCAAATGGTTTTGGCCGAAAGGTGGGCGTGTGGGCGGTGGGTTCCTCAAATTCCTTTCCTTGTTTTGATTTTTATTTAGATCGTTGATATTGAATTTATTTTTATGCCTGCATGTCGAAATTATTTCTGATCTTTTATTGAGTAAAAAAGTGTTTGTCTGCTTTCATGATACAAAGTTTCTCCTCCAAACATAAATTGCATCTGCCTGATCCTCCTGAGTAGGGAGAAAATCATTTCCACATGCAGGCATAAAAGTAAATTCAATATCAAGGATCTAAATAACAATCAAAACAAGGAAAGGAATTTGAGGAACCCACCTTTCGGCCCAAACGATTGAGGGATGCATTCATTGTTTCACTGCCCACAGGCCCACCTCTTGACCAAAACCATTTAAGCGGCCCACGAATCGAAACTACCCAGTTGCCTGAACATCGCCCCGCGTGAAACTGACAGTTGCGACACCTCAACATTTTGAGGTAAGCCCACGTAAACTATGCTATACTATACTATACTATACTATACTATACTATACTATACTATACTATACTATACTATACTATACTATACTATACTATACTATACTATACTATACTATACTATACTATACTATACTATACTATACTATACTACTCGAGTTTCACGCTGTAAAGCGATCATCAGACTCTGCCTGATGATGGAGCCTGATGATCGCTTTACAGTGTGAAACTCGACGCTTTACAGTGTATTTCTAAACTCGAGTAAACTGATAATTTTAAGGTTTGTTTTAGTTTCTATTTTCCATTAAACGTGTATAAATATATATATATATATATATATATATATATATATATATATATATATATATATATATATATTACTTGAATGGACTTATGAGTTCACTAAAGTCACAAATAGTGCTCAACACAGTCAAGTTGTGGAGCTATATACGTTTAATGGAATATAGAAACTAAAAAACCCTTAAAATTATATTCGAGCGTAGAATATACATGTATATATTCTACGCTCGTCTTACAATGTATATATTCTACGCTCGAATTTTCCTTCACCTAAAATCCTTAGAACATGCTATGTAATCGAGTGAAATGCCCAATATTACTTCTAATATATATATATATATATATATAGGTAATCATATCATAGCGAGTACAATTAAGGATTTACACTACAAGTGATATTTGAAAATTTTGCCAAAATTGCACGAGCCGTTAGGCGAGTGCAATTTGGCATAATTTTCAAATATCACGAGTAGTGTAAATCCTTAATTGAACGAGCAAAATCATATGATTACTCATTTATTATATGCATGACAAAATTACGACACGTACGATTCGTACTCACTCACGCCTTTAAAAACATCTTGTTTCATTACTTGACAACAAACATTTTCACTCTGGGTGTTCTCCGAACTCAATTCAAAATATTTAGATGGAATTTTTAGCTCATAGTGTGCCACAAGTCGTTAGAAATGTGAAAACGTTTCATTGCAGTATTGGTCGTCATTTTGAGTTTTATTGTCAACATCGTTCCCAGGGCCTTAGGAGCAGTACAATTAATAAAATAATTGTACTCCTCTCAATCAATCAGAATGTAGTAATTTTGTAATGCATATAATATTATATATATATATATATATATATATATATATATATATATATATATATATATATATATATATATAGTATTATACAGTATATATATGTATGTATATATATATATATATATATATATATATATATGTATGTATATATATATATATATAACTATACTCTCTCTATACTCTACTGTATGCCACTACTATTAAATAGTTGTGATTTCACTATAAACTGTACGAATTTAATGCTTTTGAACTTACCAAATTGTGAGGATAAGAGTTCCGTTTCCCGTAATTCTGACTTACATTTTTTCGGTGATACACTGTACTTTGCCAATATTAATTTTGATCTCTGCTATTTAGACGTTTATATAAATAATAGTGTAGCGCCGGTGTAGCCCAAGCCTACATAAAGTACTTCCCAATATTTTTTTTCATTTTTTTGCTGGGCAGTTTGTTAGAAGGCTCCGACGATGACTCAACAGTGAAAAGAGTCAAAAGAGAACACTTTTTTTTATTAAATACAGTAATTCAGTAAATATAAAAATACATGAATGGCAGAACACGCTATAGGAATAATGCGTAGGACGAAGTCTTTTAGTGGGAAATACATGCTGTTTTAAGCGGTGGAAAATATATTGATGGTATGTATTACAGTCAAACCGGATGTTCTCTTGCACGTAACATTGCAATATTGACGAACAACATTGCAATTTTTATTGGCTATTGGCTATTGGCTATTTGACAGTTATTTCGTGTTGATACTGGAATCGCTACGGACCTTTATTGTCAAACCGCTTTGAATATTCCAAATTTTAATTCATTATCTGCAAGAAACTGCAAGAAAGCTTTTTTGTTGATTACCTGACAAAGAACTATACGACTTCAGCGAGTAAGCCGTGCGGCTATTCCGTCGCTTCTTACACCTTCTTAATAACAACTGCACTCGCTTGTAAATTGCTTCCGATCTGCGAGAAGCCGAATTTCGAACGCTTTAGGTAAGTGTAAATGTTCCTTTGTATCGATATTTATGTAACACCCAGACTCAATTCAATCAAAGCTAAAACTAGAAATGCATAAATGCAATAACCCCTCGCCCGCTTTTACAGCACACCCCCCCCCCCCCCTTGCGCTCTTTTTTATTGGAGGCCTGGAAATAGCTACTCCTGTCGGTCCGATGAGAATATAGTTTTAATCCCCGAGCCGGGCGTGGGGCCGAAGGCCCGGAGCCCAGTGAGCGTGCTAATCTCGACATGCGTGGAGTCCACTTTACCACACAAATTCCTGAATCAAGAAGCACTTTGATACACATGCTCATTCATAACTGTACTATTTTAGTTAATTCTAGATACGTGTTTTTTAAACGGAGTAAATATTCAATCAACTTCCAAATTAATTAAGCTATTCAGTTCAGGTTTTTGAAATTGACAACTTCCAAAAATACACTGATTTAATTAGGGGGCGGCACGAAAAATAACAATAGGCACCTGCAGGCGCTCCCTTCCCCCATCACCCCAGCGCCGGCTACGCATGCTAGGTATATGGTATAGTATAGTATGGTGTGGTGTGAGTATAGTATGGTGTATGATATAATATGGTATGGACCGTATGATGTATGATATCGTTTGATTTGGTATGGTATGGTATGGTATGGTATGATATGATATGATATGGTATTGTGTGGTGTGGTATGCATGGATGGGATTGTGTGATGTGGTGTGGTGTGGTGTGGTGTGGTGTGGTGTGGTGTAGTATGGTATGGTGTGATATGGTGTGGTATGGTATACGGTATGCTATTTAAGAAATAGAAAACATTTTCCGTGTTTCCACAGAGTTATAGAAATACGAGTGGAAGCTTGGGAGAACGAGAAAACGAGCCCGCAGGGCGAGTGTTTCCACGCTATTTCGAGTTCTCCCAAACTTCCACAAGTGTTTCTATCACTCTATGGGAGCAAAGAAAAAACGTTTTCTATTTCCTTTATAAAATAACCTGTCGAAAATAGGTATAGAACGTAAACTCAGGTAATCACCGCATCAAAGCGTAAATTCTCCTTACTCTTCGTAATGGCGTATGATGGCGTATAATGGCGTATCCTACACCGTAATGATGGCGTATTGAATGGCGTGGACCTTTGCCGTGTTTCCATAAAGTTATAGAAACACGGCTTTCAACCAATCGCCGCACTTGTTTTCAAAATGTTATTTTATAAAGTATGGCCTGATGTGGTATGATGTGTGGTATGGCGTGGTATGGAATGGTATAGCACGATGCAGCATGGGATTGTACTGTATTGTATGGGATGGAATTAAAGTATGGTATGGTGTGGTGTGGTGTGGTACAGTATGATATGGTGTCGTTTTAGTAAAACTATCTAACAATTGGCTATATCCAATGGCAGCAGCACGCGTGCATAACCAGTACACTATTTAACAATTATTCGCCGAAGGCGAGGTGAATATCGGTGAATAATAACCGAGACGAAGTCGAGGTTATGATTCACCGATATTCACTGAACCTGAGGCGAATAATTGTTTTAGTATAAATACACATTTTCGTACTTTTAGGAACAACATTTTCTTTAAAATGCCCCGTCTGTCGCATTGATAAATCGTTCGTTTTGAATAAACGCTCTAGGTGATTATCGAGAATTAGTCCGAAGTAGCTCGACCAATCAGCGCGTGCGATTTTCTATAATCACCTGTGTATTTTTTATACTAAACGCTCATAACCGTAATATATAAGTAATGTGCTGTTATTTAGGATAAATAATAAAGGACTGGGGGCTAATCATCCTTACTTGCAGCCAGTGGCTGAATTGCGAAGGACGCAGATCAACGTGGCCGTGTCGAGGCATATCAAAGGCGCTCCAGGCAGCCGCCATACGACACAGTTCAGACCACTGATCACAGCTAAGATGTTAGGTGTTGATTTTACGGAGGGAGGAAAACCGGAGAACCCGGCGAAAAACCCTCGAAGCACAAGAGAGATCAACTACAACTCAACTCCCATGAGTTCCAAGCCCAACAACGGGGTCATTCCCAAGCGATCACCCATCCAATTACTAACTCCGTCTAACCGGGCTTAACTTTTTGGCGAGAGGCAGCGCGCTAACAGCACGCGCCACCCGTGAGAAAGTCATTAATACGAATGATCATTATTGCCCCGTCATTCGAGTTCATTGTTTATATTTTCAGGAGTAGTTACTCGTAAAGGTCATAGTACAGTTTGTCGACAACCGAGTGAACAATATATAGTACCTAACCAACAAGCGGTAAGCTTTTATGTTGTTTATAATAAGCTATATAAAATATTATTATATGGCTGGGTTTGATTTCCGGTCCGTACGCAAAACGACTCACGCTGATTGGTTCCCGAGAGGTTGGGATTTTACGATATTAACCTCGGGGTCAATACGCTTTTTTCTCGGCCCTGTAAGTTTTGGCGAGAAGATTTCTGGATATCTTTATTCAAATCTTCTGAACAATAAAATGTGTTGGAACATTACTGCTGGTTTTCTTTAAAGCTGTTTATCTAAAAATACGACAAATAAAAGCCGAACTGGTGTAAACAAGAAGGCCAAGAAGCGACACGTACAAAAGTTAACAGGTATATATTTAATAAGGTAAACAGCATGCTCCAAAGGCGAAAACAACGCTCGAAACCTAAAAATAAAATGAACCAATAGCCATATAATAAATTCCTTATTAACCTCGTTTGCTCGGTCTGTATGGGAAAGTATATGCCTTCGGTTTTATCGCACAAACCTCGCTCCTTCTTCGCTCGGTCTGTACGAAAACCTCAGGCAAATACTTTCCCGTATAGACCTCGCACTCGGTTAATAAGTCCTTAATATAGAGCTTTCTCAAACTCAATAATTCTTGAGAATGGACCTTTTGCACGATGACGTGAGATGGCGCTGGGTGACTACAACTACCAGAATGCTTTGCCAGTATTCCAGGGTTTCGGCTCAAAGGGATGACTCGAAAGGACCCGTCCAGTCCTTTCGCGGCTTGTCCCAAATATGTCGTCAAATATGTTTTTCCAAAAGCTGGGTGGTTTGACACACTGATCTCTATATACAACTGGATGGGCCATTGGGCTGGATTTTGCGTGCCAGTTGTATGATGACGCGACCACTACCTAAGATGGCTGCCACTGAAGCTCATAGCTTTCGTAGATTGAAAGCAGACAAAAAGAGTTATTTTAAGAACATTTAAACGAATGTAAGATCAGAAGAAGTACTTAATAAGGTTTAAGACGTTAATTTCATGCATTTGTTTCTGTTACTGAGCTATAAAACCTTTAAATTTCGTTGTTTTTCTTCAGTGCCGACAACGAAGAAACTTCACGATAATATAAACTGAAAAACAGACTATAAAATCTAGGAAGAATTCAATTTCAAGTCTTTTATAGTAATCTTGATGCCTTAACAATATTTCGTGTTGTGTACTTGCCATCGTTTGACTGTATTTGTTGTTAAACAGTGAAAACTAAACGAACCGGCATCTGTTGTTTGCTTTACGGCTTTTCCGACTCCCCCGGCAGTGTACACATAATATTTCTACCCCCGGATAATCTGACCGTGCTGACGTCAAGATTACTTATGCCAGTCGACTTTGGGATTGGGAACAAGGCCGCAATGCGTCATATGTTCCACTACGTAAGATGGCAGCGACTGCCACGAAATTTTTGACTGCTGGCCATAGGGAAGGGCCTATCCAGTTGTATATAGAGATCAGTGGTTTGACACCACTGCCAAACGTTTTGCGCATGTGCGACGTCCGAGCTCGTCTTCGGAAAAAGAGCGCGAAAACATTTGAAATATTTGGACTGGTCCGAGAGTCCGACACAAAAGTTAAAATTATATAAAGTATACTACCAGAAAGATAAGGTAGGTAATTTGTGCATGGCTTCCTTGTCAATATTGTAACATATTCTGAGTTTACTCCTTCGTAATTTTCTTTACCCTTTTTTAAAAACACAAATGAATAGTCGAGTCTTACTTAGTCTTCACTGTCTGGTTGTTGTCGCCACAGCTAGTTCCCACTTCTCTTGCAATGTTTACTCAGCGAATTCACGCATGCGCAAACGTTTGGCAGCGGTGTTGGGTGGTTTAGCAATCTTTTCGATACCCTAACCACAACATAAACCCTAACCCTAATCAGAAATCTGGTTTACCCTCTAGCTTTTTGGAAAAACATATTTGACGACATATTTTGGAAAAGCCGCGAAAGGACTGGACGGATCCCTTTGAGTCATCCCTTTTAGCCGAAATCCTAGAATCCTGGCAATGCATTCTGGTAGTTGTAGTCACCCAATGTTCGCGCAAATGGCCTATTTTACTCAAACAGCTCATTATGTCACGTGAATGAACTTTGAAACACCAGTCAAACCATAGTGTCACATGCATAGATATATCACATGCCTGGTTTCCTTATAATCGCTACGATCGCCACGATCACCCACAGGGAACCCATTTTGGCAGAGCGTGGGCACCTGTGGCAACTCGATCGTGGTGTGTTTAGGAAAATAATAACGGGATGAAGCACGAATTCTTCCTTGTTTTGAACATCGTGTTAAGCGCCTATAGGTATTAAAATTGTAAGACAATTGAGCGAAGTAGTTGTGATAATGATTCATTTATCAAAATATAAATCAAAATGATGCAAAATCTCAACCTGTAGCCGTGATTTTGCAGCTAAATTACATATCGTATTTTCGGGAGATGTGTTCCGCAAGTAGCTAGGACACTACATCATCGTTGACACTTCGGATAGCTACGAAATCCTACGATAAGCTTTTCGGATAAAGCGGGAAGTCTCAGGATTATTGATTTATTGCACATTCATCTGACTCTGAGTTTCAGTAGGTTTCAGTATTCTAACGGTGGCTCCCGACGATACGAGATGTCCTGGCTACTTGCGGAACACATTCCACGTTGAACGTTTTGTGTTTCATTCCTTATATTTTTTCCTCTCCCTCCCCCCCTTTCCCCCCGTTTTTTCCCTTTTTTCCGCCTTTTTTCCCGCTTCCGGTAACCGTTTTTCGTTTTTTTAAACAGTCCTGCCACAGTTCCCGCGCGTCTTTCGAGTCCGCCACAGTGCCCACGCGCTGCCAAGATGGCTCCCTGTGGATCACCCAGTTAAAATTTTGAGTATTATGCTCTTTTGTTTGTCTCAAAAACTACAGACCCCATTTTGAAAAAAAAAAATCAACAGTTCAAAGAATCAACGAATTCTAAAATCTCATACTTCAAAATGACAACTCCGAGGGGGAGACTGAAACGAGTAAAGTCAGTGCAGTGTTGAATAAGTAACATTTTTTTGCGGTCCGGTATCCATCTGATTCGCGCGCTCTGATTGGCTTAGCGAGCGGTCCGTATCACACGATACGGACCCCGATACGGACCGCTGCGGATTTCCAAACAAAAACAAAAAAGTTTTTTAATATTTCGTATACTCGACGCTTTTCACTACTTTAGACTACAATAGAATGCCAGTAAAAACAAAGTAAGATAGTTTATCCAAATGGTTTTGACAACTTCATGTGAAAACAGCGAATTTTAAAAGAAATGCTGGGAAAACTGTGACAAAAAAAAAATTTACGAGTGACATTTCAAGTATTATTGCTCAACAGTCAACGACGTATGAAAACAGTTTAAAACGGTAGGCAAAACATATACATGAACTTGTGAACATAGTATTTTGAATCACTAAATGAAACTATATAGACTATATATAAAAAAACATACCACGGGACGACAGAAAAGCTGAAACCTTTGACACTATTACTGTCATTCTTCTGTCGTCCAACTATATACTCAACAAAACCGCTACAAGTCTTTACCCTTTAGTCAAATATTTTCCACATGCCAACCTCATCGTGTCATATGTCTTTGAAAAAAAGTTACAAATGACTTAGAACAAGCATTTTCGTCTTCAAACTCGAACAACACACTTTCAATTTCAACGGAGTCAGTCGAGTATTCAAAGCGACTTTCCAAGCGAGCAGCCAAAAACGAGCAAGCGACGAAGAAGAACGACGAAGAATCTTTATCAACTAAACTTTAAAAACACTTGGACTGCATTCTGACTTCCCTTCGTAACTAGATCTTCAAGTTTTGACTGTTTTTTAATCACAAAAGAGGTTCCAAGCTTCTCTGTCAGACTGCATGTCGGCAGTTGTTTCTGTCGAACGATAAACTTTGGACTTTTGAATATCACGTGAACGTCATGTCGATTACGCAACTTAATTCAATTATAATCGGGCAAATATTTTTCTATACGGACCTCCCAGCCGGTAAATAACATATATGTCTCTTTTCCAAAACTACTTTTGAAGAACAATTTCTTGTGATGCAATAGTCACCGCGCAAGGCGGTGGCTATTGCCTCAGATTCACCGCTGACCGGACCAATCAGAAAGCTGGAAAGCCTCTTTTCCACTATGAAATTATACCTATAGGCATTGAGGGAAGCACAGAAAATAGTGTTCCAAAACCGAAAACAATGTTCCAAGCAGATCGGATTCTCCATGTAAACATGTGCCCGGATTGACTTCACTCGCGTTTTTCGATCCGATTGCCAATCCACTTCATGTAAACAGGGGCTTACACTTGTGGCATTTGCGTATCTGGACAAATTAGGTTTATTGTAATATTTAATAGAAATTAGAATTTCTCAACTTACTAGAACAAAGATTTCTCTTTATACACGAGATGCGGACAGAGTACTCGACGATTGTCTGGTGTTCTGCATGTATCACTTTTGGAATGATATCCCTTTTATTTACAATGTGATTTTTTTTTGTTTTTCTTTAGGAAAATACGTCAGATGATGAACAGCAATATGAGGATCTAAGTGGCACACCTGCATGTAATATTTAATATTTAAAAATAGTTCAGCAGCAGGATGGTTTGACAGTGACAGACGCACAGACAGACAGACAGACAGACAGACAGACAGACAGACAGACGGACAGACGGACGGACGGACGGACGGACGGACGGACGGACGGACGGACGGACGGACGGACAGACAGACAGACAGACAGACAGACAGACAGACAGACAGACAGACAGACAGTCAGTCAGTCAGTTTGCCTCTTACCACCGGCTAATTTTTCGCGTACTGTAATTTTCTGGCAACACTTTATGTATATTTATCAAATTCATTAAAAATTCATGAAGAAAATTCAAAAGAAATGTATATTTAATCAATATCTGTAAATCGCATACAGATTCGTCCTGACTTACATAAACTTTTTCCTCAATTTACTTAGCTAAAATCACTCCAACTTCAAAAATAGTTTGAAAACATGGCTATTTAAATGCGTCCACTTGATAAGTACGATAAAGCATTCGCAGCCGATCTGTATCTGATTTGCTACGGCTCGCTTACATCTCGCCTTGTAAATCAGATACAGATCGCTGCTCATGCTTTATCTATTATATTTTGTAGACACAGACGTCTATTTTTGAAACGTAGCCTGCTATGACAAATATTCATGAAACCTTTGGGCAGGCAGACGGACGGACGGACGGACGGACGGACGGACGGACGGACAGACAGACAGACAGACAGACAGACAGACAGACAGACAGACAGACAGACAGACAGACAGACAGACAGACAGACAGACAGACAGACAGACAGACAGACAGACAGACAGACAGACAGTGGTGAGATGTGTTATTTATTTACAAAGCGTTCTATTTCTAGTTGAACAGGAAGATTATGTTGTGCCTGATATGAACCCTGCAGCAGGTAATGCTTAATTGATGTAGGTTGCTGTTGGGACGACATTGTTATAAGTAAAACACGAAAATGTCTGGTAATGTACATATATCTAAGTTGATCGTAGGGTTATATGTGTGTTAAATAAAGTAAGTTAGTTACGATTACTCTGAAAGAAGGCTTTGGTTCGAAACGTCAATATTTTGTTCTCTAAAATCTAAGAAGTATTTAATTTATTTACCTTACTTTGCCGTACTTTTTCTACTTAAGCCTATACTTGGACCTATGTGGACTTACTTGGACCTACTTAGACCTACTTAGACTTATGTAGACGTACTTAGATCTGTTAGAACTACTTAGATGTACCTACATATACTTAGCCCTACGTAGACCTACTTAGACCTGCTTAGATCTTCTTAGACTTCCTTAGACCTACTTAGACTTACGTAGACCTACTTAGACCTACTAGACTTCCTTAGACCTATACTTAGACCTACTTAGACTCACGTAGATCTACTTAGACCTACTTAGACTTATATAGAACTACTTAGACCTACTTAGACTTATGTAGACCTTAGACCTACTGACCTACTTAGACTCACGTAGATCTACTTAGACCTACTTAGACTTCCTTAGACCTACTTAGACTCACGTAGATCTACTTAGACCTACTTAGACTTATGTAGACCTACTTAGGTCTACTTAGACTCACGTATATCTACTTAGACCTACTTAGACTCACGTAGATCTACTTAGACCTACTTAGACTTCCTTAGACCTACTTAGACTTCCTTAGACCTACTTAGACTTCCTTAGACCTACTTAGACCTGCTTAGACCCACTTAGACTTATGTAGACCTACTTAGACCTACTTAGACTTCCTTAGACCTACTTAGACTCACGTAGACCTAAATTTAGACCTACTTAGACTACCTTTGACCGACTTGGACCTACTTAGACTTACGTAGACCTACTTAGAATTCCTTAGACCTACTTAGACTTGCGTAGACTTCCTTAGACTTCCTTAGACCTACAGTACTTGGACTTAATTAGACTTAGGTAAACCTACTTAGGTCCATTAAAACTACTTTGAACTACGTAGTTCTACTTAGACGTACCTGGACTGACTTAAACCTACTTAGACCTATACTTAGATCTACTTAAACCTAATTAGACCTACCTAAATTGACGTAGATCTAGCTACTTAGAACTACTGTAAATTAGATAGTCAGATTTATTCAGACCTATAGTATACTGAAATTACTTAGGCCGTAACCCACTCAACCTTGGAATTTTGATGTGTTGATTTTTAGTTCCACCTCGGCCTCCTAAACCAGGTGATGTTAAACAACCCCCAGCCAGACCGGTGACGCCCGATTCTGCAGACGAATACATTGAACCTGACGACAATGTAAGTAAACCTTTATACACTTGTTGACTGGCGCCGAGGGAAACATCGAGTTTTACGGACCCGAAGGCTTCAATGTCACCCGAGGGCTTTAGCCCGAGGGTGACATTGAAGCCTGAGGGACCGTAAAACTCGATGTTTCTCGAGGCAAAAGTCAACAAGCGTTTTGTTATATACCAAAGACTTTTAAAATACAAAATACCAAGTTGACTCGAAACTTGCAAAAGGCAAAAAGACTTACCGAAACACTTTGACTTTGTCTTCGTAATTTCAATTCAACTAAACAAATACCCCAGACTCAACAAGTACAAAGAACAGCTTTAAAATTATCCAGGTTTTCTTCAGTCCTTCTTTGAAGATGTGTATAGATATTCTTTCCTTTGGAAAATGGACTATTTCATAGCAAACAAGCTCGAAACAGCTCTTGTTTTCAAAATGTTCCGAAAAGTCCAAAGTTCTTGATCTGATGCAATAATCATTGTGTATTCACGTGAACAACGCATGATTAAAGCTGACGTCAGAGGGAAACATTGCACTGTTTCCTTCTTCGTTGTTGACGTCAGAGGGAAACAGTGCAATGTTTCCCTCGGCAGAAAGAAACATTGAGTTTGTTGAACAGCACGTGACCATGATTTGACCAATAGGATTTCATCTTTGGCAAACAAAAGTCTTTGGTATATAACAAACCCACTTGTTGACTGGCGCCGAGGGAAACATCGAGTTTTATGGACCCGAAGGCTTCAATGTCACCCGAGAGCTTTAGCCCAAGGGTGACATTGAAGCGTGAGGCGCCGTAAAACTCGACGTTTCTCGAGGCAAGAGTCAACAAGCGTTTTGTTATATACCAAAGACTTTTAAAATACAAAACTGCCTTGAAACTTGCAAACGGCGAAAAGACTTACCAAACACTTTGACTTTGTCTTCGTAATTTCAATTCAAGTCATTCAACTAAACAAATACACCAGACTCAACACTAAGAACAGCTTTAAATTTCTCCAAGTGTTTTTCAGAACTTCTTTGAAGATATGTGTAGAAATTCTTTCTTTCGGAAAATGGACTATTTCGTACCAAACAAGCTCGAAACAAGCTCTTGTTTTCAAAATGCCCGAAGAGTCCAAAGTTCTTGATTTGATGCATGCAATAATCGTGTATTCACGCGAACAACGCATGATTAAAGCGACGTCAGAGGGAAACATTGCACTGTTTCCCTCTTCATTGTTGACGTCAGAGGGAAACAGTGCAATGTTTCCCTCGGCAGAAAGAAACATTGAGTTTGTTCAACAACACGTGACCATGATTTGACCAATAGGATTTCATTATTGGCAAACGAAAGTCTTTGGTATATAACAATATAAGTTACTTAATTATATGTATTCCCCTTCGTAATTATTACTAAATCTATCTCACAGGGGGAGCACGGGCGGCGCCTGCTGTTAGCGTGCGCTGTCTCTCACCAAAAAGTTAAGCCCGGTTAGACGGGGTTAACACCGCTGACAAACGTTTTGCGCCTGCGCGACATCCGAGCTCGTACCTCAAAAAAGAGCGTAAAAACGCTGAAATATTTGGACTGTTCCGAGAGTCGACACAAAAGTTAAAATTATAAGCATACTATATACGAAAAAGATAAGGTAGGTAATTTTTGCATGGCTTCTTTGTCAATATTGTAACATATTCTGAAATGACCCCTTCGTAATTTTCATGACCCTTTTTTTGAAATACAAATGAACAGTCGAGTCTTACTTAGTCTTTACTGTCTGGTTATTGTTGCCACGGCTAGTTGCCAATTGTCTTGCAATGTTTACTCTAGCAAATTCACGCATGCGCAAACGTTTGGCAGCGGTGTTGTCGTGATTAGTACTTGGATGGGTGACTGCTTGCGAATGAGTCCCGTTGTCCATCTTGGAACTCATGTGAGTAGAATTGTAGTTGATCTTTCTTGTGCTTCGAGGGTTTTTCACCAGGTTCTCCGGTTTTCCTCCCTCCGTAAAATCAACACCTACATTTTAGCTGTGATCCGTGGTCTGAACTGTGTCGTATGGCGGTTGCCTGAAGCGCCTTTGATATGCCTCGACACGGCCAGGCTGATGTGCGTTCTTCGCAATTCAGCCGCTGGCTGCGAGTAAGCATGATTAGGCCTCAGTCCTTTATCCTTTACATTGTATTTGTATAAGTTAACAAGAGATTCTTTGGTGTTACCTCTAGGGTATGGAAAATTATGAACCTCCTCCATTAAGCAGAGGTAAGTGTATTTCGTTCTATTTATTATAATATTATATTTCAACTGTAAATTGTCCAGTCAGAGAGCTTGATTTGTACCATGTGACCAGTTAATTTATCGTAGAATTACCCACCACAGTGGGGTATAACCTCGAATACCCCCGCTGTGGCGGGGTATTCGAGTCGAATACCCCCGCTGTGGAATACCCCGCTGCCGAAGCTGTCAACAATATGGCGGAGTTTGGCGAGACAAGAAAACGTTTCGCTTGAACATTCAGATGTTGACAAGAAGATTGTTCGGTTACAAGAAATAAGGATTCAGGGAATACAAAGAAAGCAACAAACAATGCATTCAGAAGCCTTGAGACGACAACAGAATGGAAACAGACAATGAAAAGCGGACAAAAGTTACGCTAAGCGAACTTTATTAACATTATTCCAGCTTTTTTGGAAAGATTAATATGTTTCGATATAATATATAATTTATAGACCTTTCGCTCGGGGAATTCGATGAAATATTACCCCGTGGGATGATATATCATACGTCAGGGTAATATTTCATCGAATTCCCCGAGCGAAAGGTCTATAAATGCTAATTATAGTTTGGATCATATTGGACGGTTACAATCCGACAATAGACCATTTGCACGATGACGTGAGATGGCATTGAGTGACTACAACTACCAGAATGCTTTGCCAGTATTCTAGGGTTTTGGCTGAAATGGATGACTCAAAGGAATCCGTCCTGTCCTTTCGCGTCTTTTCGAAAATAGGTCGTCAAATATGTTTTTCAAAAAGCTAGGGGGTAAACCAGATTTCTGATTATGATTATGGTTAGGGTTGATGTTGTGGTTAGGGTATCAAAAAGATTGCTAAAATCTTGAGACTTGCATCACTCGCTGAAACTTGACGACAAATTTAGGAAAAAACAAAATAGTTTGACGACATATTTTAGAAAAGTCGCGAGAGGACTGGACAGGTCTTTTTGAGTCATCCCTTTTAGCCGAAACCCTAGAATACTGGCAAAGTATTCTGGTAGTTGTATAATCATTCAACGCCATCTCACGTCATCGTGCAAATGGCCTATTGGTTAATACTTAAAATCCGAATTCGATCCGATCCGAAATTCGTAGATCCGAAACCGATCCGATCCGAGCTTGATAAAGAAATAAATTACAAAATGTGCAAGACACCTTAGGGCTTAGACTCAGTTCATTGGTTCTCAAATCTCAATGTCAAACTTTTAATCAAATGAAAACTCATACAAGCTAAATAATCAGTTGAACGTAGTTAAACACGGAGCGACTGCATAAGTACTGGCTGAGGTACTCAGCCAATCACGCCCAAACGCATCTGATTGGTCCACACAGCTAAAATTACTTCCGGCCTTACAGAGGAACTTTGGCTGAGACTGAAGAGTGGAGCTTTTGTGAGACTTGTTTACTGTTTTTAAATTAAACTGGCCGCTTTCCAAACGTCGAATTTGTCTTTTTCAAGTGTAACACATCATTTTGAGTAGAAAGACGGAAAAATTACGCTTCCAATACGTCGAAACAAAACTAAGGTGAGGAAAAAGCGTACGAAAAAGACCAAACGTCTCACCATTTTTCTTGTTGAATGCAGATGTCTGCATTCTTTGCTTATTCATTCATATCTTCCATCCTTGTAATTATAAGACCCTTTTATATACACCAAGAATGTTGATAATGAATATCTCCATGTAGATGTCTGAACATATTCATCTCACTTTCCAACGACGACAACTTTGTTTTTGCACGACCGGCCGTACATGTTGTCTGGAAAGCCAGACAAATGACTACTAAAAAGTTCTCAATTTGTGATATATTGACTTGCAAAGTTAATATAATAAACTATTTATTGTCTTCGTTTAAATGGGCTGTTTTAGTTAAATATCAAAGTCTTGTCTTTTATGTGGAACTCTATTTTAAAAAACGGCGAAAGACAAAGCAGCTCAACGTGACCTTCAAACATCGTTTGAAAGCAAGGTCATAAATATTTTACAAATTATTTGACCAAACAAATTTAATCACTTCAGAATTGTTTTTATCTAAGACTCTTATGTTTCTCTTTACAATTTACCTGGTGTATTGAAAGGTAAAAAGGTTATAAATAAAAGATAATTCTCAAAACTTCACCAGCTCACTGACTCGTTGTTGACTTGACTGTCGACATTTCAAACTGTCAGTGCGTAGCCGGGGGGGGCTCCCTTTTATACGCTCGCTCCGTGTTTAAGAATTGATCTTTGATAATGTTAATCCAAAGTCCAAACAATAGGGAAAAGGTTGCAGGTTCGAACCCTGTCTGGGGCTCAGAAATCTTTTCTAAGTAATTGAGCTTCAGAGTGCAATATAACGGTCGGCCACCGGTCATATTCCGCGCAAAACGCGGATATGGCCGTCCACTGATTGCTCTGCACGGACATTTTGGCCGACCTTTTGGCCGCAGTAATTTCTCCCTCGTTCTCGTAGAACCAAAACGTAATCGGTTACACGTGCAAGGGAAGATGTTTTCCCGCATTGAGCCAGCCTTTTCTAGCGCACGCTGTTTTGAGTCGTTAAGTGCGAAATATCGCTTTTTTTTAAACTTCGAAGCTAATTTCTCAAACTGTCCGTATAATCTGCTTAATTAAGTACTTAGTTAGAATAAAAGTTGTACTCTGGCTTGTACAATACATTGTAACAACCTCACTGGCACAACCGTATGCACAATGGTCAATGGAACAACAACTTAGTCACAGTATAAATATAAAATACTTATCCTAATGCATGACAAAAAATATTAACAAGTATTACTAATTTACTACATAACATATAATATAAGTTCAGTATTAAATTAAAATTAAAAAAAAATATTCTCCATTGAATTCAAAAATAGTTAGTGTCCGATCATGTCCGACCAAAACCTGGGTTGGTCTGACATAATGTCAGACCAAGTTTTTGGAATTAGATTGCACTCTGTTGAGCTTAACCAACGTTTAGACCAAACGTCTGTTACATTACACCAAGCTCGCAAATGTACCACGTGCACTACATGTATACGTACAACTTATCATGTTCAGAAACTTTGTTCGTTTCCACGTAAACTAAAGACTTTACAATGTTTCAACATGTACTTAATCTGCCGTATAAAAGTGATTTTTTAATTATTTCAAATTTAGTAATTGTTTCATATTTAGTAATTGTGATCCGATCCGACGATCCGATCCCACTGCCAAATAACTTATCCGATCCGAAATGAATATTATTGCTTCGAATCTAAACGAATCGGATTGGATCAGAACGGATTCGGATTTTCACATCTCTAAGACCCCGTTTACACTAGAGCAAAAGTTTTCGGATTCGTGAGGAATCTGGAACGTTTTAGTAACGGATTCGTTTTGCCGTTTACACACAAAAGAATGCATCCGGAATAAGAACTTTCCGGTTTGATCACGTATCCGGAGATTTCGAATCCGGAAAAAAATGTTGGAACTTCGTATCCGAATACTTTTGAATCCGAGACAATTAATGTGAACGGTTATTCCGATGAAATTCGGATGCTCTTCCGCATGTAGTCATGTGAGGTTGCGGTGGAACCAACATGGTCAACATATTAACTGAATTAAAGGAATTCCGAGTTTAGTGTAAAGGGCCGAATCTGCGAATACTGTTGTAGTGTAAACGCCTAACGAATCCGAATACTCGCTACGAAGTGAATCCGGAAACATTTACGAATCCGGAAACTTTTGCTCTAGTGTAAACGTATAGTCTAATTCGTACACCTTTGCGTCTACAGGTTGCGTTACGCAGCTATGTATAGCGTTATGTCCGCAACATGGCTATGTTTCGTCAAGCCACAGTTACTCAGACGTGTGATATGATAAACTCGTACCTAGAGCCTTGCGATCCTTATGATCATTACCAAGGATTGGAGGCTCTGGGAAACTCCGATGAAAATTGTCATCTGATTGGTTAGTTTAAAAACAGTAAAATTTCAAATAATGTGCACGTTATGCTAACTTGTTTAATCGATTTCTCGACGTTCGGTAACACACAATTATACACGACAGACCCAAAGTATAATTGAACACATGAAATAATTCAAACCAGCAAAAATCCCGACAATTTACAAGTTAAAACTATTATTATTCTCGCTTCGTCGCCAAACAAACATCCTTCGTCTGACTTCTCTCGTAATTCTTCGCAGTTTTGTCTCAGAAATTTAAAATTATACGAGAGAATACAAGGTCGATGTAGTTTAGCCAAATTTCCTGACAGAAAGTACAATTCCTCACCTGAGAGACTGAGTCGATCACTGCCGAGTGCTGATGGCGACGCGGACGTATAAAACACTCTCGTCAAATCATCCGGTTGATGATTTAGAGAAACGCTAAGACAGGCTATTTGTATCGCAACGCTTTGTCAAGAGCTTTGTAAAACATTTTGGGCCTTTCTTACCCTGCGAGTCAGAGCCCCTTTCCGACCTACGCAGGCTTCGGGGGAAAGTGGGCTCTGCCAACAAACTCGATCTTCGCCCCAAGTTTGGGGCGAGTCAGTCAAGTTTTAAACTGGTCAAACAAGTTCTAATTTATGAACACACGTTAGCAGGAATATAGCAACTAACACGTTAGAGCCTGGGCCCAAAATAGTATCTTGGCAACCGTTCACGCATGCTCAAAAAGAAGTATCGAGTTTGTTGGCAGAGCCCACTTTTCCCCGAAGCCTGCGTAGGTCGGAAAAGGGCTCTGACTCGCAGGGTAGGCCTTTCTTTATCGACAAACAAATATTTTCTCTGGTCTTCGAACAAGCTAAAGATCGTCGATAACAGTAACAAATTATAGGGAACTGGGAACCCAATTTTGGTCTTTTTTTCCATCGGAGTCTCCCAGAGCCTCTATTCCTTGGTACTGATCAAAAGGATCGCAGGCTCTGGGTACGAGATTGGTGATATGAGACAGAAAGCGACCTGTAAGCTCGTTCTCAGGGCCTTACGAGTTTTTGCGCGGCGGTCGAGAACCATAATTAAGATTATGTCAAATGAGAGTAGTATGCTGCGTAGGCAGTGTTGAAATACAAATCGAAATGTAATTAAGTCTGAGCACTGCCGAAGTTTTGAACGTAGTTTTCGTCAGAGAGAAACGTGGGCTTGAAGGGCCTTCGCTCGAAACCTTACTCAAACCTTACTACATTTTGATAAGATTATGCCAACCTCATACACTGAACGCTGCTGCGTGGTAAATTTCACAAATCATTCACATCTGCACCGTGTTAGCACTCCTCGTGTAACCTGTCCTGTATACTTTTTGGTTCACAAACCATTGCTGTTTCGCGAAAAAAATTCACCGTGTAACACGCAGTACCTTTAAACCTGTAGACTAAACTAAAACTAAACTAAACTAAACTAAACTAAACTAAACTAAACTAAACTAAACTAAACTAAACTAAACTAAACTAAACTGAACTGAACTGAACTGAACTGAACTAAACTAAACTAAACTAAACTAAACTAACATAAACTAAACTAAACTTAACTAAACTAAACTAAACTAAACTAAACTGAACTGAACTGAACTGAACTGAACTGAACTGAACTAAACTAACATAAACTAAACTAAACTGAACTGAACTAAACTAAACTAACATAAACTAAACTAAACTAAACTAAACTAAACTGAACTGAACTGAACTGAACTGAACTGAACTGAACTGAACTGAACTGAACTGAACTGAACTGAACTGAACTGAACTGAACTGAACTGAACTGAACTGAACTGAACTGAACTGAACTGAACTGAACTGAACTGAACTGAACTGAACTGAACTGAAGTGAAGTGAAGTGAAGTGAAGTGAAGTGAAGTGAAGTGAAGTGAAGTGAAGTGAAGTGAAGTGAAGTGAAGTGAAGTGAAGTGAAGTGAAGTGAACTGAACTGAACTAAACTAACTGTATTTATTCTGGATAACTATATCAGTTATGTCTAAACTGTTATCCCTAGAGGTCCAGTAAGGGCCATCCCTCATTCCCGGAGGAAACCTGTGGTGTTTGGTAGAGTCAAACTGGAAGCACTCTTCTCACATACCAGGCGATGCGTATCTATGTTTTAATTTTGTTCTTATCTTTATCTGCCAAAAGTTACGAAAAAGCCAGAACAAAAGAAATCGGTTGTCGAACAACTACAGGCAAGTGGAGTTTACCTGTGTCCTGTATAGTTTTACCACATGGCTTAACCCTACCCCCCATCAACAGTGACTAATGGTTTTATTTTATCTAGGAGAATTATGAACCTCCACGACCGCCATCCAGTAAGTGGTGATTTACTGCAAACGTTTTAAAAATGACCTTCTAAAGGCGGATTTCGAGTCCTGGCACGAAACAACTCGCAGCTGCGAGTACTCGCACGGTTTCCACTGTATTTCCACCACATGCACCTCGTTGCGATAACTCCCGGGGTTTCAAGACTTATGAAGCGCGATAGCGGAGTTTGTTGAACAAACTTCGAGGTGTTTGGATATCCTGATGAACTCTTCTGAGTGTTTGATATAGCATCTCCAACAAATCGGTATTTTACTCTTAAAATCGAGGTGAAAGTTCGATTAATTTTTGTAATTTCTTCCTTCAGTATCCATGCAAATTAACCATCGACACGCGGTAATGATGTCCTTCGTGCAGTTTTCGCCATGAATTACTAATGAGTTTGAAATGTTGACATAATTGGTTTTGATTGGTTTATTTACTGCGAGTACTTGCCGCGAGTAAAAAATAAGTTCAAATTTTCCAATTATCTGCCACGAGCGCTAAAACACTCGCAGCGAGCTTGCGAGTTGCTTCGTGCGAGAGGACTAGAAGTCCATCTTAATAGTGTTCACAAATCACCATATCATAGCATAAGATACCATAACATAACCATATCACACGGTCCACACCGTACCATAACATATACCATGACACGATACAACACCATACCATACTACACAATATATCATGCCATAACGTAACATATACTGTACCACACCACACGACACCGCACCACACCACACACCATCTCGCATCACACTATAATTAACATACAAGACCCTACCATAATTGGCATACTATACCATATACTATGCAATATCATATCATACGATACCATAACATATACCACTCGACACCTCACCACACACCATACCATACCATAACATACAACACAATGCCATACATACCATACTATACCATAACATACTATACAATATCATACAATAACATACAATAACATGTCATATACCACACCACTCGACACCTCACCACACACCATAACATATACCACACGACACGACACGACACGACACAACACCATACTATAACCATACCATACCATGCCATACCATACCATACCATACAATATCATACCACACCACTCACCATAACATAACATACAACACCATACCCTGCTATAATATACCTTAACCATACACCATACCACACCATGCCAAGTCACACCATACCTGGTACCCTAGCTCAATTTGTGTAATGTTTTGTTATTTTTGTTTTTCAGAAACCACGAAATCTCCAGTTGTTCCTCGCCAGGCAAGTGGAATGTCTGGATATGAGAAATCACCTGTGTAGTAAATTGTGTAGTAAATTTACCCAAACTTATAGTAACTAATGCTTTTATTTTATTCTATTTAGAAAAAAGTAGAGCCTCAAAGATCACCATTCAGTAAGTGATGATTCACCATAAAAGTTGTCTAACAAATTACCATACTATAATGCAACAGGTCACAGTACTGAACGGCACAGCACACCTTACCATAGCATGCCGTGCCATACCATGCCATGCCAATCTGTGCCGTGCCGTGCCGTGCCGTGCCGTGCCGTGCCGTGCCGTGCCGTGCCGTGCCGTGCCGTGCCGTGCCGTGCCGTGCCGTGCCGTGCCGTGCTATGCTATGCTATGCTGTGCTGTGCTGTGCTATGCTATGCTATGCTATGCCACGCTATGCCATGCTATACTATGTCATACCATACTATACTATACCTATTACGTAGTACTTTTGGTCACTTTGTCTGATGTTGTTTTGTTATGGTTTTTTTCTTCAAGAAAACAAGAAACCTGAGGTTATTCCACAGGCAAGTAATGTCTGGATATGAAAAAACAACTGTGCAAGTTACCTCTATCTTTCACTAACTAATGGTTTGATTTCGTCTAGGAAAACTACGAGCCTCCACGACCACCGTCAAGTAAGTGATGATTACTATACCATATTATACCATACAAAATCATATTATATCGCATCGTATTATATCATATCATACATCATACACTATACATAATATATATATATATATATATATATATATATATGACATATATATATATATATATATATATATATATATATATATATATATATATATATATATATATATATATATATATATATATATATATATATATATGTATATATGTATATATATATATATATATATATATATATATATATATATATATATATATATATATATGACCTTTAGGTCATATTGAGCGCTCTACAGGATGAGCCATTTATTGTGCGCACGCTCACTGCTTGCAGTTTGAGCGCTCTGGCATATATATATATTTTGTAGGCATCAAAGGTGACTATATAGCAGTTATATCATCCTGCTTGATGAGGCCCGAAAGGCCGAAACGGTACCGTCTGTAGTATATATATATATATATATATATATATATATATATATATATATATATATACATGTATATATATATATATATATATATATATATATATATATATATATATATATACAGTGGGTTGAGTCCAGTCTATATTTTTGCCAAAAATTCGAGAAAAGTGTATCTTCTGAAAAATAAACTTGCATTAGCTACTTGAACATGCGCATTGAGATCTGCAATTGTTTCTCACATTTTGTCCTTGAAATATTTTGCCATATATAATTTCAAAATAAGTTTATCTAATTCTCTACACGCATGTGCGTCAAGGATGGTTAAAGATCTAAGTGAAGGAGTTAGAGGACAAATTATCGCTCTAAGTAACGAAGGTTTGTCACAGCGACAAATTGCTGCAAAGATAGGAGTGTCGAAAGGTGCTGTGCAGCGAACCGTGGAAAGGTTCAGAAAAACTCAATCCTATTCCAACCTACCGAAGTCTGGGAGACCAAGGTGTACTACACCACAAGAGGATCAGTTCATAAAAGTAACTTCTTTGCGTAATTTCAGACCACTTGCAGCCAATCTCCTTCTTACTGTTGTTTTGCTGTTTCTTTTCTCTCGGGTGGCGTTAATTGTCGATT